>VYZP01012271.1:1782-19370 GCA_013400635.1 Hypocryptadius cinnamomeus
CCCGCAGTGCCCGCGGGACGGACAGACAGACCCCGCTGTGCCCGGGCCGGGGCCGCTGTGCCCTCGGGACAGACAGACAGACCCCGCAGTGCCGGGCCGGGGCCGCAGCCCTGCTCCGCCGCTCCGTTCCCCGCGGGAGGCCGGCGGGGCCTCTCCCGTCCCGGTTGCCGCCCCCGGGCGCTCCCGGCCGCGCTGTCGCCACACGCGGCGGTGCTCGGTGCAGGGCCCGGCCCGGGCGGTGAATGAATGCCCCGGTACGTGCGGGCCGGGCCGGGCCGGGCCGGGGGAGGCGGGCCCGGGTGGCCACCGCGGGCCCGCAGCTCCCTGCGGGGATCCCTGGGTCCCAGCGGCCTGCAGGAGCTGCAGCAAGGGCAGAGGATGGGGAACGGGGGTCGAGAAGATCCCGGCACTTGTGGGTGAATGAGCTGGCTGGCAGGCCGCTTCTGTCCGGATCCTGCTTCGAGGGCTTGTAAGCTTTGGGTTTGTTGTGTTAAAAGCTAAGAGTAACAGCTCTAACCCATAAAGCACCAACCAGAAACCCTTCGGAAATTAACTTATTGCAGTTATTCTAATAGTAGTCTGGGAAGATAATTGTGTGGTGTAAATTAGGTTTTAATCATCTGTTGTGCAGATTAAGTGCACTTTTGGCCTTGTCAGAAATACTTTATTTCAGTTTTTAACAGCTTAAATTATCAAAGTAATAGCATATTCCTTAGTGCTCGTCAGCTGACATTAATTAGGAATCCAACATGCCAACATGAAACCTGCTGTTAGTTTAAATCTGTCTGATAGAAGACCATTGGCTTTTCTGTTGCTTAACAGGATACTTCTGTTTCCTCTGACATGTCCCTGGAGCAATAGGTTTATTTAACATAATATTAAACCAAACAAATCTTAAGTTTTTCAGAAACACTGCCCTTCTGCTGGCTTGAATACTCTGCACTGAGTCCTCTGTCCCCTCTGCCTCCCCACTTGCATCAAAGCAGTACCTGGAGCCTGGGACAGAAGCTGGACCTGAGTGTACACATGGAATTTGTTTGGATAGTAACAGCGCCCATCCAGAGCTCCTGCTGTCCTCATATAACTCCTCAGACTATAAATAAATAGGAATTTTAAACTCATCAGTGTTTTGATCTAGTTCTGGGAAGCCAGCATCTTCCTTGGTGATTTATTGTACCCCTGCCTTCTGCAGGGATCCCACTACTTTGTTCAGTTGTGAAGTGGTTTTTGCAGAGAACGTAAAAGGAACCCATTCACTTGAAATAACTTTGATAGAGGCATTATTGGTACTATGATGGTTTTCTGGGGAGGTGGGGATGGGCTGTGGTGTCAGATTAAAAAGTAATTCATATCTTTGTGTTTGCACAGAGCAGGCAGGCCGGCCTCAGGTAGTCTGAGGGGCCAGAATAGAATGTTTGGCACTTCAGAGGCTGGCAGTGATGAAATGCACCTGAATATTGCAGGGTGCTCTCCAGCTGTTGAAATAGATGGTTTCCTATTAACCAGGTTATTCAGGCAGACAGACTCGTTGGCCCTTTAGTTTCTGTCAGTTCCTTTTCAGGCTTCCAGTAGCAACAGCAAGCCAGAGAGTCCTCGTGGCTCTGAGGGCTGGGGAGGTTTCAGGAGCAGCAGGGACAATGATGCCCCAGTTGCACAACAGACACGAGTGTGTTTACAGCTCAGGGCTCCTGTTTGCTTGCTGAACCCAGTGCAGTTGTTGCTTGTTTTTGTTTGGGAGAAGAGGTTACTCTGTGTTGTCTTCCCAGCTGGAGGAGTGCTGGTTACTACAGAGATTTCCTAGGAAGTGGTGGTGTTAAGCAATGTGCTGATGCTGACAAACAGTTTGGGAGATATTTCCACCTGTGAAGTGGAGAGAAGCAGTGTTCACCTGAAGATGTGTATGGTCCAGGGCTGGGAGCTGTGCTGGGATCGACTGTCCCACCATGCTCCTGGTTCAGGTTCCTGTGCATTCCCTACCTCATTAACAGTGTGGCAGCTCAAGGAGCACAGGAAATGCTTACAGGAATAGCTACACCTGGTAACAACATGATTAGGTGGAAATTGAATGGATGGTTAATAACATTAGAGCATTAGGAACAGTCTGTATTGTTCTGAAACTCAGTTTCCTTTGGCATCTGAGAAGGCAGAAGCTTGTTTTGTTCACAGTCTGGATAATGCAGTAATGAAATATCAAAGGTGGAACCTGCTTGGCTGTTTCATTCTTGTCGTACTAGAGCATGTGGCATGTTTTAGAAAATCAATATAATATCAAGTACACAGCAAAATGTGTCAGGCTGGTTATGAGCTGTGATTGCTGTAACCAGGCAGCTCCATCTTTGTGGTCTTGGTGAAGTCAGTGGTACTCTACTGGAAGGACTTTGTTCTGCAGGACTTCCTTCAACATTCAGCATTGGCTTGATATTTGTATTAAGAATATTGCTCAGTGATTAAATCTAGGACTGGTGAAGTAAGTTTTAATTAAGATTCTTGACACCTCTATCAATTGTGCTAGTGGGTGCTGAGAGTTTATTCCAAATGCAGGTCATTGATACTTTGGGGGTGGACTCTGTACAGATGGAAACCTGGCAGCAAGAGAAAAATGGGAATTGGATTCTGATATGTGTGTGTCCTCTGCATGTTTTTTAAACGTTGTTCTCTTTATGGAAGTAAATGATTTTTCTTCAGCTGTTAATAGAGAGTACATTCTGCATCTCCACTTTCACCATGTTTGACGTGTTGGAAACACTCTGCCGTGGTGTTTTGTTTCCAGGGGGTTTCTGTGCTGTTCACTAAGGACAGATTTAGACACTGTTTGAGGATTTTTGCAAGAGGCTTGTGCAGTGAACACTGCTTTAACATCTCTGGAGCTGTTGTTCTGCACTGATGCAGCAAAAACCCCTGACTCACAGTGTGAAGGCTTGGAGGTTTTGCCTTGATTGCAGCTCATGATTTTCCCAAATCAAATTTATCCTGCTTCATATCCCTGTTTCAGGGTCTGTGGCTGTTTACATAGCTGAAGTTTCTCCTTTTTTCCCAGATGTAGGCATTTGGGACACCCTAGGAATACAAAGTGTTTCTTTTGTGCACTGTTGCTGTTTTTCAGGCATCTTCCCAGGGGATGATGTGTGGAATTCCCATGCAAAGAAAGATCATCTCATCTGGAAAAACTGCCCAATACATCAAAGTCTTACTTGAACTATCTGCAGTGTGTTTATATTTGGGACATAATGTGTGCACCCTGGTGACTCTCTGAGAATTGCTATTAGATAACTTTTTTTTTTTTTCCCTTAAATGCTCCACTGGCAACATAAACTCCGAGCTGTTAAAACTGGTGTTGCAGATACTAACTCGTCATGCTGGGTATCAGAGGCTTATATATGCATTAGCAGAAGTACTTAAATATTAAAGGCTGCATAGATTAACTGGATTATCAGACTAAAAGGCTGAAAGGCAAGGAGTGGGCTAGGAAGGCAAGAAGACAGCTCATCTGGGAGAGGATATGCCAGAGAGGCTAAAAAACTGTGGGGCAAGGAGTCACTAGACTGAGCAGCTGGTAGTTCAGAAACAGAAAATTTCAGTGCTCTGAACTTCTGAATTGTTACTGTCAAAGTATTGTTTTACTGTGAAATAAATGGGGACTGAAGACTGAAAACACAGTAGTGAAGCATTGGTAGATAAAGGAATTGGGAATTAAGGCAATCAGATTACCTTGATGAAGGTCCCCCAGTCTTGCAGTTGCTCTGGAGTGTGTTGATTAGTCAGGAGTTAATTGCACATATGTGTGTCTGTATTGGATTGACACAGTTGGAAAGGCAGCAGTGGGGGGGGACACTTTCTGCTCCAGGTAATGTCTGAGCTGTGGGAACAGGAAAGGTTTTGCTGGAGAAGCCATTCCTGATGGGCCTCTTCCCCTTGAAATGTCATTTCAGAGAAGTGTGACAATGTGAGAGGCACCTGACAAAAGAGAGAAGGATGAGCTGAAGCCATTTCCTGCTGAGCTGTGTGGACCCACAGAGGGCTCAGCTCCAAGCCCCACTTGAGTACACAAAATAATCAGAGGCTGATAAGGTCTGGGAGCCCTGGTGTTTCAGAGCCAGGTGACACAATTCCAGCTGCTGTGCACTGAGCTCATGATCAGCTCAGTGACTTCAGTCAACATTCAAAAGCTTTCGGAGGGATGAAGGCAAAGCTCTTTATTCCAGTGTCTGTGCACGTGTGGATTGTCCCCAGTTTAGGTTTCCATCCCTTTCAGCAAGGAAGAGGAACTGAACAATGCTGTTAAATCACATTACCAGTCTCCATGAAAGCAGTTTCTTCTGGTGGGTGCATTTGCATTTGAAAAGCACAGTTTGGGCTCGTGCTTGGACAGAATTTGCAGAACCTGAAAGCTCTGGTGAGGAAGTTGTGTTCCCTGGGGTCTGGGGTGTTCTTTGGAGCCTGGTAAAGAACCTGGATTTCTGTGGCTGCACAGCCTGGGTGGCCACGCTGTTAATTCACGTGTGGGGACTTGGGGCTTTGGCAGAGAATGGTTTCTGTTCATATAAAACACACTGCTTCAGCAGGCAAAATAAGCTGCATTCATGAGCTGGTGTGCAGCTTGGATCTTTCTGCCATTCTTTTTTTGCCCTTTCCCTTGTGTTTAAAAAAAGATTCTCCTAGTAAGGTAGTGATGTCTGGAAGAGGCTTTAGAAAATACCCACTAATGCCTTTATTAATGTCCTTCTGTGGGTCTCTGTTCCCAAATTAGTGCATGCAATGTTCTTTAGAAAGCAATGTGGGTTTTTGTACACAAGAAAAAGGCTACAGTTATTTTTTAAAATTCATCTCCCTTTCATGGAAAACTACCAAAATTGCAATTTCACATTAACATCAAAGAGATTTAAGTTGTTGACCCCTGGTGTTTTCTAAGGAAAATCATAAACACAGGTTTTTGAAGCAATCACATGCTTTGACACTTGTGTAAACAAAGAAAATATTTCCTAGTCAGTTCAGCTGTAGTAAATGCCCTTGCAAGAAACCCGAAATATTTACTTAAGTCTTCCTAAATCCCAGTGTGTTTGAGTAATAAAATGTAGATTTATTACCTTTTAGCCAACCTCAGCATTATGTTTAATCATGAAGTTTGCCAGAAGGAACATTCAATTACCTAAGAGGAACAGCAGCAGAGAGAGAAATAGTTTGACCAGTCACTTTCCAGATCACTGATAAAAATTAAAATTAGGACTCATACACTTTATATTCTTGGCCCAATGTGCTTTTTTCAAGGCTCAGTCTGATTGTATTAAGATGAATATATGCCTGTTATAGGGTCATATGTGTATAATATTTCATTTTTGTCCCTCTGTTATCAGAGCATGGGAGGTCTGTTCTTCAGGAGCCTTTCTGCCCTGTTATTCTGTTTGCCAACCCTCCTATTCATTCTTGCTGCTTCCTTCCCTCCTAAAAAAAGTTTATATCCATTGTTTTTAAGAGTGTCTAGCTTAGTGTATTTTTGATATTTGCGGCTTCTGAAGGCAGTTCTTTAATCATAAGTACTAAAATGGTGAAGAATTGTATTATTTTTTTCATTCTGTAGTGTCCTAATCCCCAGTGGCTTGTTCTCATCTGGCAGCTTCCTGCTTCCCACAAGAAAAATCCATCCAAGGCTGTGTCTGTTTTAGGACAGCAGCCTCTGAGAGATGGATGCCATGGAAGTTTTTACAGGCAGAACTCGTCCAAGTCGTGGCAGGACGTGGGACCAGTCAATGGTCCCCTGACCCCGTGGTCGCTCAGGGGTATTTGTTGGTGTTGGTATCACCTTTGTGTTTACCAGTCTCATCCCTCCCCACATCCCTCCCCCAGGGCATGGGAACAGTCTGCCCTGCCTGTTTCCCAAAGCCTTGTCCAGTGTGGAATAACAAGAGCAGTTTTCAGAGTGCATTTCTGTGCTGTGCTTCTGCACATCCGTGCAGCAGCCTTTGTCACATTCTGCCTTCTCTTTGAATTGTACCTTGCAGGTGTGGAGGAACAGTTGGAGCCATCTTTACCTGTCCCTTAGAGGTGATAAAGACGAGGCTTCAATCTTCAAAGCTGGCCTTCAGGACTGTCTACTACCCCCAGGTGCAGCTGGGGACCATCAGTGGGGAAGGAATGGTCAGGCCAACATCTGTGTCCCCCGGGCTCTTCAGTGTTCTCAAGTGAGTGCTGCTCCTCCTCTCATTCACCATTCCCAGTTCCACTTCACTAAAATATAATGTCCTGTGGGGGTCTGGGGGCTTTTACCTTCTCAGCTGTGGCTGGCTTACTGAGCTCTCCTCTGCTGTTAGGTGTTGTCTTTGCTGATCATTATTATGCATCAGTCCTGGCAATACCTGTCTTAGTCTCTGTTAAAAGCCTTGAGTGGTTCAGGCTGCAGTGTTTGATGCTGTAGCTGCTCCCTTTCAGATGTGTGTTCATGAAGAAGAGGAAATGTGAAATTATCTAACAGCTGCTTAAAGTTCTACCAGCATCTATGCCAGTCTCAGCTACTGTATGTTAATACCAAAGCACCATCGATTTATGGTCAGACCTCCTGCAGAAGGATTGAGTTTGCTTGGCTGCTTGGGCAGCCCAGGGTGATGCAGAGGTCCTGCTGAGATCAGGTGGCAGGAGTGCCAGGGAAAATACCGACCAGCAGTGCAAGCTGAATGATTTTATGTAAGGCCAGCACGCCTGGCAGGCTGCCTGGGGAGAAGCTGCACAGTTATATAACACTGGAGTGCTAATTCAAATTCTCTGCAGAGCTCTCTGGCTGGAGTCATTCTGGGACTTGAGTTTCTGTATTGTAAACAGCCTGCTCTCCCCTGCCAAACATTTCTTTGTCTACTCAGAGGTGAGTCTAGAGCAATTCGTGACTGAATGCATAAGGCAATGCCAGTTGCTTTGATTTTAATGCCCTTTCCTTTGCTATCTTTTCACCTTGCAGCACTGGACTTTAGGCAGCTGTACCTAAAGAAAGTGAAAACTTTTGAGGCAGAAAGATCTTAATTCATCCTCTGGGCCCATCTTTTTCTGGGGTTGTCTTTTTATTTTTAGGGAGAGAAGAAATGGTTTAAAATGGGTCAGCCTTTTAATATATTTATTAAGCTCACTAAGTTTGGTGACTGGGATCTTGATTTCATTTCACTTCAGGAATTGCTAGCTGTGTGTATTGCCAAGTTTTCAACCTGATTACTTGAGATACTTGAGAAGTGAGAGCGAGGTATTTCTGCTGTCATTCCCTTGCAGGCAGCATCTGCGAGGAGCAGATAATGCTACTGATTATGACCTGAGAAAATACAAATGTTTGAAGAAAGAAGTGAAGTTCAGTCCCTTGTTTTTGCTCTTTCACCCCTTTCTCAGCCCTGATCGTTGCCAAACTGGACATGACTTGGACCTCATGGTTTGGGAAAATTGTGTGGCTAAGGAAGGAGTACTAGGGCCCTGCCAGTAAAATTGCTCTGTGAGAGTTAAAGTTGTTAAGTATGAAAGGCCTTGACTCCTGTAAATAGAAAGAAACCAGGAACCCAGAGGGCAGGTTCAGCCTGCTGCTGATAGAAAGCACTCCAGAAGGGCAGGCTGGTTTTGTCTAATCCATTTAGGATTTTGATGAGTTAGCCCAGCTGGAAGCTGCAGTCGTGACTGTTAAGTGACAAAGAACAAGTAGTTGGTGGATCTGTCTCCTTGGAAACACTCAGCCCTGGAGTTTATACAGAAAGTTCAGCTCTGCTGCAGAAAACAAACGTGTTTCAGGAGCTCCTCCTGTCTAATGAGGTTGGGCTGAAGTCTGTGGGGAGCACTCTGAGCAGTGCCAGTGACCTGGAGAGCAAACTGTGAAAGGCTGGCAGCTGCAGAGGGGGCAGTGAACGACCCACAGAGCCCGGAGCCACCTGGAATTTCTTGCCTGGTTTTCCCAGGGTGAGCTCAGTTAAGAGAGCTGCTCTCTGGCAGACTGTGCACTCTCATTGTTTGTGGTGGCATTGCCACATTCAGCTTTCTTGGGGGGAAAAGCACATCCCTAGGTAATTGTGAAAGGAAAAAGGATTTCTTTTTCCATTCCTCAGTACAGGACTGTATGGGAAGCAAACTTCTAAATTGCTTAGATATAGAGAACACTAAAAATATTCTTTGTTCATCAGAGTCAGCTATCACTCGCTTCTCCATGAAACTTTAATTCAATTCCTGACAGCTTTCAAAGAATGGAAATTATAACCTTGTGCCATTTGACACTCATTTGCCTGTAGAGCACTGAATTTTATGGTACAGTGGTTTTTACTCAGTGTATAATTCCACTTATTTTGAAGTATATCATGTAGATTAAAATCTAACAGCTCCACAAGTCATAGTCTTTGCTTTTGTGTAGTTTTTTTGGCTGTCTGCCCAACAGAATAAGAAACTAACTTTTAACCCAAATACTATCTTCTCCCTCCCTGTTTGTTTTTTATTTTAAGGTCAATTCTGGAAAAAGAAGGACCAAGGTCACTCTTCCGAGGGCTGGGTCCAAACTTGGTTGGAGTTGCACCATCAAGGTAAATAGTTAAACTATTGCTAAAAGCCATGTTTAAGGTGCCAACACAAATGTTGCAGTGCATTTGTGATTCAAAATAATAGGCCATGAAGTTATCCCTTCTGTAAACTGAGATTTGTGTCTGCATTCTGCTCGGTATACACATCAAGAAATACTGATAAAAATCTGGTTTACACTTCTATAACACTGGAAGGTGCAGAGTAAATAAAGCACTTAAATGCCAACTATACTTAAGTTCCAAGTCATTGCAAGAGCTACTTCTGAGCTTGAAAAGGAAGAGAAAGCTGTGCAGAAAAGTCTGTAGGTTAATAATTGCATTATTCTAATGTCCTGCTTCCCTTGGACATGTACCAGTGCCTGCCTAGCAGTGAGTGGGAGCTGCATGCCAGGGCAGAGGAGTTGTTCTCTGGGCCTTGCTTGCCTAAATTCTTCTTAAGTGAAAAACTGCAGCTGAGGGGGAAGGAGTCTCATTGCTGCCATACAGCCCCAAAAGGGATGTGTGCCTCTTTCAGCAGCACCAGAGTTTGTCCTGTTCTTGGCAGGGCTGAAGATCTCTCTGCCTAGGAAATGATAAAACTCATTACCAGTTTGGATATTGGCAGATGTTCTCTGCCTGAAACTGAACCAGTTAGAACCAGTTTTCCAGTCAGAAAGGAACCTCTGGCCTCTTGCCTGGTAGGTGGGATGTCCCCCCACAGAAGCAGGGAATCCTGTTTCTGTACAGGTAACCTCTGCAGCAGGGCTCTGAATCTAGGGCTCTGCTTTTCCATGCAACCCAGTTGTGCTGTCTGCAACACCACAGTGCCTCCCACAGCAAAATATTCCTGCCCTGTGGGTGTCAAGTCAAACTGTGGCACTGTAATGTAAGGGAAGAAAGAAAACAATACCCCTGTGTCCATGCAGATGGAAGCAGTCATGTGGAGGCCTCTTCAGAGTTGTGGTTTTCAGGGGGCTGGGCAAAGAACAGTAATTGTCTAGTTTGGCATTATCTGTTTTATATTGCTTTTCTTCTGTTTTTTCCCCACAGAGCTGTCTATTTTGCCTGCTACTCCAAAGCCAAAGAGCAGTTTAACAGCATGTTTGTGCCCAACAGCAACATTGTGCACATCTGTTCTGCAGGTTCTGCAGGTGAGTGTTTGTGATTCCAAGAACAGAGGCCAGTGTGTGGCAGGTGCTGAAAATGTGCCCTTAGTCTGAGGTGGTATATGCCAAAACCTAGGAGAGCTCCTAGCTCTCCCTTTCTACAGAGGAACTGTTTTTCTGTTCAGCACGGAAATATTTCTAGATTGTTGTCCTAATTTAGGATGTTTTTTCCAACTGCAATGCTCTGGTCATGTCTCTTAACGCAAGGAAAAAATATTAGTAAACACCGTTAAACTCTGATACTGCTTTTGCCAGATTGTTTCAGGATGTTGTATTTTTCCTACCAGGCTGGGAATAATAGTTTGTTCTTGTAGGAAAAATACTGCAGAAGAGCTCCTCTAGTTCAATCATCAGTCACCAGAGTGGTCACTAAAAATAATCATTCGCAAAGTAAGCCCTTAATTAGGGGTGGGTTCTGTTAATGAGCAGCTCAATGGCACCACCTACAGCCCTGGGGAACATGAGTCCAGTTCAGGTTTGTGTCCCCACGGGTTTCCTTGGAGCTGGAATTCCAAATCCAGCCAGTAAGGAAGGGATCTTGTCTGCAACAGCCTTTAGGAGCATGACACACATATTAAAATAGGTGCAAAAAGGAAGAATCCATGGGTTGATGCTTCCTGAATTTTAACATGAAATTGGAAGCTGTGCACCTGTGTGGCTTTTGAAAGTGTCTCACTGCACAGGGTGTAAGGTTCATGGCAATACAATGGCCTGGCTTCAGCTGCACTTGTGGTCGTGTTTTTTCAGCCTTTATCACAAATTCCCTGATGAACCCTATATGGATGGTGAAAACGAGAATGCAGCTGGAACGGAAGTGAGTGACTGGTGGGGGTAAGGGGAGCCTCTGGGGGGCCACAGGAGCCTCTGGGGGGCTACAGCAGCCTCTGGAAAACTGAACCATTGTGGTTTTACTCACGGCTCTTTGTTCTTTGATGGATCGTGCCCAGTTTTTCCCTGACTCTCAGTTCCACCTTTCAAGCCATGTTTCTGTGTGGTCAGACTGAAGGTTCATGTTCTGTGTGTCTTTCTTCAGTTTGATGCACAGAGACTGTTGAGAAGGATGTGGGAGTTGCCTTGAGTGCTGGGTGAGGTTCAGCCTCTGGTTTCACTGTAAATCTTTAGTTTGGCATAGCATTATTTTTCTCACTGTTGCTTACAGAATCCTCTGCAGTTCTGGGGTTGATGATGAGGATAAATGTGTTGAGGACAGAAGGTTGTGATACAGCAGTGGTGGAAGCTGTGGAAGGGCCATGAGAGCTCATGTGGGAGGCTGAGCATGAGGGTGGGGTCTGTGTCCCTTCTGGGAGCATCACCTGCACTGATCCCAGGTCAGACAGGTGTTACTGCAGCACAAAGGTCACTGGTCCCAGGTCAGACAGGTGTGTGTTACTGCAGCATCACCTGCACTGGTCCCAGGTCAGACAGGTGTTACTGCAGCACAAAGGTCACTGGTCCCAGGTCAGACAGGTGTGTGTTACTGCAGCATCACCTGCACTGGTCCCAGGTCAGACAGGTGTTACTGCAGCACAAAGGTCACTGGTCCCAGGTCAGACAGGTGTGTGTTACTGTAGCATCACCTGCACTGATCCCAGGTCAGACAGGTGTGTGTTACTGCAGCATCACCTGCACTGGTCCCAGGTCAGACAGGTGTTACTGCAGCATCACCTGCACTGGTCCCAGGTCAGACAGGTGTGTGTTACTGCAGCATCACCTGCACTGGTCCCAGGTCAGACAGGTGTGTGTTACTGCAGCATCACCTGCACTGGTCCCAGGTCAGACAGGTGTTACTGCAGCACAAAGGTCACTGGTCCCAGGTCAGACAGGTGGGGTACTCAGGAGGCTGTAACAGAAAGAGTGCTGCCTTCAAATTGGGATGAAAACACAGCAGTTTATTTCATAAAACTTTCTACAGGCAATAAGGATCTGCTGCAGTGGTTTAATGTTCTTTTGCCTCCTTCACCATTGTGTTACTGTTAACCACACATCCAGAAGACAGAGGGAGTTTGACAGCAATTTCTTTTAGTTGAATGCTTCACAGTCACTGGTGGATATCAAAGCAATAAGGGACTCTGCTAATAACCTGACTGCTTAGAATGGAAATTCCTTCCTGCAAGGACATGCTAGGTCAGATAAAAAGGATCTTATAAGGCACGACAACTTTATAAATAATTTATAAGACTTAATTCCAGCACTTTGCAGGGTGGCACCTTTGAACTGAGTGCTGCCTCTTAAAATGAAGGATCATGTCTCATGCAGCAGACTTCTGTCTCTTGGCCTGCTGAAGATGGCTCTAAATGGAATCACCAGTTTGACACAAAGCAGTGTGTCTTCAGGGCTTATTGTCTTTTAAGGCCTTGGTGTGAACTGTGACAGACTGGATTGAACTTGAGCTGAAGGAATTATGAGTATATATTAGTGAAGTAGCAAAGCCAAGTGTGCACTCTTAGCATTGTAGTCCTGTTCTATGGAGCTTTCCTAGGAGAATTTTGGAGTAAAACTTAGAGAACCATTTCCATAGTTATAAAAAGTATTAAAAGCCATAAGGTTTTTTTAAATATTAATTATTTTTCTTGACTCATTATATGCTCTGTTCTGTTTGTTTTGTAGAGTGAGGGGCTCCAAACCAATGAATGCTTTGCAGTGTGCTAGATATGTTTACCAGACAGAAGGTGTCCGTGGTTTCTATAGGGGCCTGACTGCCTCCTATGCAGGGATTTCTGAGACCATTATCTGCTTTGCTATTTACGAAAGTTTAAAAAAGCACTTAAAGGAAATCCAACTGCCCCCTTCTTCTAACGGGACCGAGAGGACCTCGACAAGCTTCTTTGGACTGATGGTTGCTGCTGCTGTTTCCAAGGGCTGTGCCTCCTGTATTGCTTATCCTCATGGTATGTTAACCCTTCCATTTGTGAGTGCAGTACAACAGCTGTTGCCTGGAATCCGAGACAAATGCAGGGTCTAGGGCTGTAAAACCCTTAGTTGTTTGAAGGGCCAAATGCATGTTACTTTGGCTTCTGCACTGGCATTTTCAGTACTGGTCCCACTACTCCTAGTTAGACATGTGGTTGGTGATTGGGACTTGCTAGTTCATAAGCCACCAAAAAACTGATTGCCTAATGTTTCTGTTCTCACTAGTAGCGTCAGCTGGGTAAGTACCTACAGCCTCTGGGATTCTGTGGTCAGGTTGTGGGAAGCACTTGGGGACTGAGCAGTGTTAGTCTTTTTGGATAGATGGGAATGACATGGTTGTGTAGAAGGAGCAATATTGATTATGTGAGCATCAGTAAAGCATTTAGATCTGCATTAGCTTCAATGAGGCAATCATTCATTTATTCCACATGAAAGAGAACTCCTCTTTAGCTCTTCCTCTTGCCTGAAGGGCAGTGTGTCCAGGGTTCCATGGCTGGGCGTGCTGGCTGGCAGCTGGTCCAGAAGGTTTCCCTGTCACTGGGGTTTGCACACAGAGCTTTCCTGCTCCTGGCCCGTTTGGTAACTGTGGGCTCTGGTTCCCTGTCGTGCAGAGGTGATCCGGACACGGCTGCGAGAGGAAGGCACCAAGTACAAGGCTTTCATCCAGACAGCCCGGCTGGTGGCTCGGGAAGAGGGCTACCTGGCCTTCTACAGAGGACTCTTTGCGCAGCTCATCCGGCAGATTCCAAACACAGCCATTGTCCTGTCCACCTACGAGCTGATTGTGTACCTCTTAGAAGACCACGCAAAGTAGCAGAGCCAAGGTTCCTGTTACAGACTGAAGACCAATTTCTTCATTGAACAAATAGTCCTTTAAGAGACTGTTGCAGGTGGCAGTGCTGGTGGAAACACTACAAGTCTGTGACCATCTGTGGATATTTCCTTTTGGACTCATGCTTTCTAAAAGGTCTCAAGTCATTAATGTTAATAGTTAATTATAATTTTTTTAACTTGATAATTAAACTACTACTAAATTAAATTACAGTATTTAATTTAATTATATGTTTGTCCTTTTCCTTAAGCACAGCCATATGTGGTCAAGGAATGTACCTCATACTATCAAGTGATCTCTTGGACTGATGTTCATTAAAACTGTATTAAAACAGGAGAACTGGCTTGGACATTTGAAACTGTCTTCTTACAACTGGGTCATATTGCTTTTGAGCACTGTAATAGCCTAAGTACCCAAATAAGTTTGAGAGTAGTTCTGGTTTTTTCAGGGTGCATCGTTCACTGCTGTGTGAACACCCTGGGGCAAACTTGTTTCTCTGTTTTGAGGATATGAACTGAACACACCAGCATCTCTTAGAAAAGCCATTTGCACTGGCAATATGATGGTGGGAGGCTTTTAGTAAGAATGTAACAGTTCTGTATCCCCTGTGCATTTGGGATGCGTGGTTATGGTACTGGGTACAAACAGATCTGTCGTGGCTTTTAGACCTGGCTTTGGTGCAGGCCTGAGAGCATAAGGACAGCCAGTGACCTGTGGAAGTTCCATGAGAGAAAACTTTTCAACAGTTCTCATGGTACAATTCTTACCTTTCACTTATAAATCAAATATCTTGCATACTTGAGACTAGTTCTTTCAAAAACATTGGAATATGCTTTCCTTTTAATTGTCTTCACCCCCCTTGTATTGCAGCAGCACCTTGTGACTAAAGTGTGACACATGAATTACTACTGATGGTGCAGGATAATGTATTTTAGAACTCACACGTGGGCTGGTGTTTTGCTTTGGCCACACTGCCTTGTGTTCATCAGTGTCATTTGCTTTGGCAGCAGCTGAGACAAACCCTGCAGCATCTGAGCCCAGCTTTGCCCTTCCCTGCAGTGACAACAACGAGCTCCTCACGATGTGAGCAGCTGCTGAGTCCTGGAGCACGAACCAGTGCTTGTGGACAGCTCTGGCTCCAGGGATTGCTCCCAGCAGAGATGCTTGGGAGGAGCATGGGCAGCATTAGGAGACAGCCAGGGAGGGACTGGGGCTGCCTTTGATCAGCTGGAGCTTTCAGGCTGGGATTTTGTGGCAGGAATGGGATGGGCTGATAACTGGATTCCAACCTTCCTATTTGTTCCCAGTAGACCCCAGCTGATGACTGGTACTTGAGGTCAGGTTTGACATCAGTGTGATGTAGGAGCTTAGTGCAGAGAGAGTAGAATGTGTGTGTACCACATTATGAGGCAAAACTGCAAAAAAATAACTGATTTCTATTATGTCCTCCTGGAAATAACTTACCACATTCCTCCTAAGCTAAAATAGGAAACAGTTGAGTAAAAATTGACATGGCTTTTTTTATGGAGATGATGAGCATCAGAAGCTTCAGGCTCTGTATAGGAGGTAAAACTGTCAAACAGTGTTTCTATTTTTGAGAACTAGGACACTTGTGCTGCTACTCTGAAACATTTTCTGAGATTTTCTTTCCTAAATTAGCCTTCCTCTATATTTCCAGTGCACTAGCTCGCTTCTAAAATGTTAGTCAAATGTGTAGACTGCTGATGTCTTTTGAGAATGAGGGGAGGGAACTCCAACCCTTTTGAGAAGTCTGGGACTTGATAAAAGAGAAAGCAAGAGAAAGTGAGCAAATTTTTGTTTTGCCTAAATCTGATGGGAAATCAGGAATTCTGCAGGATTTTTGGTTTTGTCCTTTAAACTTTGCTACCAATCCTGACAGAATTAGTCTCAATTTGATCAGGGGTTAATAAGCTATATTGGGAGATAATAGAGTTTCTGAATTAGTAGAATTAAATCCTTTTTCCTTCCTCTCTCTAACAGAATTTTTAAAATTCACTAGCCCTTGATTCCTTGAACCCTGTAAAGAGTTACCATTTTTAGGTGATGCTCTTTGAGCAATCCCATTGATGTCACTGAGTATGCAATAAGCCTATTACCAGAGGGAAGAATTTGAAGTAGCTTTTTCCAAAACGATACCTGAATTTAAAAATAACCAACAACCTTCCTCTGCTTGTCAAAGTCAATCTAAAGGAATCTTTCACTGTTCTTTCCTCTTCTCCAGCTTCTACAGAAAGTCATTCCCATGGAAGGTAGGTAAAGGCTTCATTATTAGACCCTTCGTAGCTTAATTATCAGTAAGGTGATGAAACTGCTGCTATGTGAAGTGATCACAAAGATTCCATTAACTTTACCAAGACTGTGCCTGTTTCCATTCATAAATTAAAGGTTAAATGGAAGTGACACACATACTGTTGCTGCAATATTATGAGCTATTCATGTTGGTTAATTTCATTTTGGAAGTATTTCTGAGCCAGTCAAGGACTTCCCAAGTCCTTACACTGTAAGATTTACTGCCTCCCTTTGGGTACCTGTGGTTGCCTCGATAGCCCTCAAAACACCTGCATTTGCTGGGAGTTGTGTTCCATGCTTGTGCCGTGGCTGTGCCCCTTGCA
The DNA here is from genome assembly GCA_013400635.1 of Hypocryptadius cinnamomeus. Classification (NCBI taxonomy): domain Eukaryota; kingdom Metazoa; phylum Chordata; class Aves; order Passeriformes; family Zosteropidae; genus Hypocryptadius; species Hypocryptadius cinnamomeus. Next base: position 17,825 of record VYZP01012271.1, read on the forward strand.
CAAGTTCCTCATTAGCTCCTTTAAGGAGGAAACTAAATTTTAAACAATGCACCTCTGCTTGGGCTGATAGTACAGATAGAGCTGATAGGAAGGGAGGGACTTGTGTAAAATAGACCAGCTCTGCAGCACAGTCCTGGAGGACACGCAGGAGGTCGTGGTGTGCCAAATGACTGGGTGGGTTGTTCTTCCTCCCTGCCCTATCATTTGGTCTCATAATACAATCCCTAAGTAATTGCACTAAACAATGGAAGAGAGATGGAAAAATTACGTGCCTTTTAAATTCGTTAAGATGAAATATTCACTGTTGCTCTGCAGAATTAATTTCCATGGTTAAATCTGCACAGGTGGAAATGGAACAGTGAAGAGCCCAACCATAGTTAAGCTTAAAAGTACAGTTTACTCCCAGCACAAATATTTGTCTATGAAGAGCTTTTCCATTTATGCCTTTTAAAAACATGATGCTGACATAACTTGGAACTCCTGAATTTTAAGCAAATTTATTGTGCTGAGAAGGTTTTCTTTTGTTTTAATCACAAAAGCAGCTACACAATTTGAGGCTGGGTCAGTCTCATATTTTGGGGAGACCTTAACCTCTTACTTTCATGTAAAAGCACAGCACGATTGTCAGACTACCGACTGTTTCAGGTTCTGTGAGAACAGCAGATGCCAGCTGTGTGTGCTGAGGGATCAGAGCATAAATGGGGTTATTTCCCTTTTAGGGGACAGCTCCTGCCCCAGTGCCACTTCTCTGCCTTGCTACAGACCCTTGTTGTGGATCTGCTGAGGGGTGTGAAGCCTTTTCCCTTCAGAGCTGGGGCTGGGGACACCCCGGGGAGACCGAGGGACCCATCCCAGCCTGCAGCATCCTGAGGGAGCAGGGGCAGGCACGGATCTCTGGGGGAACAGGGGCAGGCACCCATGTCTGAGGGAGCAGGGGCAGGCACGGATCTCTGGGGGAACAGGGGCAGGCACCCATGTCTGAGGGAACAGGGACAGGCACCGATCTCTGGGGGAGCAGGGGCAGGCACCCATGTCTGAGGGAGCAGGGGCAGGCACCGATCTCTGGGGGAGCAGGGGCAGGCACCCATGTCTGAGGGAGCAGGGGCAGGCACCGATCTCTGGGGGAGCAGGGGCAGGCACCCATGTCTGAGGGAGCGGGGGCAGGCACCGATGTCTGAGGGAGCAGGGGCAGGCACCCATGTCTGAGGGAGCGGGGGCAGGCACCGATCTCTGGGGGAACAGGGACAGGCACGGATCTCTGCGGCCGTGGGCAGGGTATGGGTTTGTGCCAGGGGGAGGCTTAGCTGGGTAATGTGCCAGGGTGGGTAACGATTCTTCCCCACAGGGTGCTGGGCACTGCCCAGGCTCCCAGGGAATGGGCACAGCCCCGAGGCTGCCGCAGCTCCAGGAGCGTTCGGACAGCGCTCCAGTGATGCCCAGGGAGGGATTTTGGGGTATCTGTGCACGGCCGGGGCTGGACTGTGTCCCTTCCAGCTCAGGATACTCCGTGCAGTGCCGCGCTGCGGCGGCCGCCCTTCACGGGGCC
>VYZP01012271.1:19378-35648 GCA_013400635.1 Hypocryptadius cinnamomeus
GCCCTCCGCGGGGCCTGCCCCCGCCGTCACACAGACAGCGCCGCGGTTAAATTTAGGAGAAGCGCTGTCCCCCCGTGTATGCCGGGCGCCGGGCCAGGCACGCCGGGCCAGGCACGACCTCCCCGGGCCGCCCCCGCACGGCCGGGGCAGCGCCGGGCCCGGGCCGCCNGGGCGGCAGCAGTGCGAGGGAGAGCGGCTGGAAGCGTTCTTCCCTGTGGCCGGGAGTGGCTTTGTGTGCCGGGCTGAGCATCCCGGCGCGGTGAGCGCGCCCAGCGCTGCCCGCCGACACCGCCGGGGAACGCGGCTCTGCCCCATCGCGCTCTCCCCTGCTTCTTCTCCCACGGCTTTGAGGCAGGGAGAGAGAAGATCCTGCTCCTTTGGCTGGTTGATGTGGGGTGAAGGATGGATTGCTGGGGAACAGGTTTGTGAAATAGCAGCGCTGTTAGCACGGTGCTGGAACTAGGGGAGATTCTATACAAGTCAAAATTATTGATTAGGGACCAAAATGCTTTGGTTGTTTCTTAATTGCACAGAACGTTCCCGACCTTAGAACAAATTCAGAGCAGTTGAAAGTCAGGTTTGAAAAGCATCAGGAGAGATGTCATGATTCAGATCTCATGAAAGGAGAAAAGCTTAATTTGACAGATTCTAATCTAGCATAGCATGAAAGGAATGTAGGGATGTGTGGAATATAAGGATTTCAGTCTCTGTAGCAGCAATAGACTTTGCAGCCTGCTCATTTATTAAGTGCTTCTATTGGAGACAAGCCAGTCCCAAGGGCTCCCTGTGTTAAGGTTCACTTCAAGTTAATGCTTTGCAAGAGAAGCATATTCCTGCATCCTCAATGTGATGCCCAAGGTTTGCTCTAAAGCATTTGCTGTTTATTTAACCATATCAATGATCAATGGGACATAAGTCCATATACAAGACTTGGCCTTTCTCTGACATATTTAGGATAGCCAAGAAATCCAAGTGGCCTAAAGCAATCCCAATGAAGCAGGCAAGATTTCTTTGACCCAGTTGAGCCTAGCATGCCTTTTGAGGGAGGAGAGTGGATTTGTTTTGCTCTAGTTCATCAGAAGGTCTCTGGAATGGAAAGCATTTCTTCCCAAGTCCTTGAAGACTGCCGGTAAATTCTTTCAGGTGACCTTGATAATTCTTTGAAGGTACATGTTTGTGTTTCTCAGTACTGTCCTGATACTTCCAAATTTCTTCTTCTGCCTTGGTTTAATGGATCTTCCATAGTCATCAAGGAGGACAGCTTCATAAGGGGCACAGGCGTGATATGAGACATAGATATCATGCTGCCTTTGCTTTTTGTTTATCAAGGAGATAAAAGATTTGATGTCCAGATACAAACAGAGCCTGGGGTGGTTATCAGTGGGTGTCCCTGCCTGATTCCACTGGGCACCTTTTTCCTGGCTGAGAGGACACTAAGTCTGGCTCTTGGGGGAGGACAGGCTGCATTGTAACTTACATCACTGTACTAGAACTCTGCTCTTGTGGCTAAATCTTGTCTGTAGCTGCTACTTTTGAGCAAATGCATCTCTGTTGCAGCTCACCTGCTGGAATCTGGGCAGCTGTGATGTGTTTTTCTTGCACTGGAAAATGGGGTTTAGCGTTGCGTCTGCCCTGAGAGACCCCTCTACTGACAGGTGATGGGCATGGGCACAGGCTGCTCCGTGCCACCCAGGAGTTTCCCTGCCAGAGAGCTGAGCTCTGAACCCAGGTGTGCCAACAGTGCCGTGCCAGCACTTGGTCTGTCCAGCTGCCACCAGATGTGGCGTGGTCAAAACTGACCTGTGCAAAACAGCTCCTCTTCCCCGTGTACTTTTTGTTCAGATGTGCTGGTGTAGCCATTTGAATAATTGCTTTGTAATCCAGTTGTGCCAGAATGAAGACTGCTGCTTTAAATACTTTTAATGGAGAATTGGGGTTTTTCTTCTAATCCTTGGTAACCCAGCAAAGGGCTGCACATCCACCAGTGTCTCTTTCAAGACTACAGAAAAGTAAACATCTTCATCTTCTGACTTAAAGAGGGTAAAGAGGGTGGGGAATAGAAGTAAATAAAAATATTTACAAATCCAGTTTATTATTACCAGCACTTACCAAGGTAGACTGTTGTTCTGGCAATCCATTAGAAGCATGGATTTCAGCATGACCTTAAATGTGTGCATAAATGAGAAGTGAAGAGTGCTGGGAAGGAGCCTAAGTTCCTCCTTGTGTTACATGACAGGCACAAACTAGTTGCTTGCCAACTAGTTTGTCAATGGGACCTGCAGAGCTGCAGCCTGATTTTTGTGAGCAAAATAAAGGAATCCAGCAGCTTCTCACAAAGGAACAGGAATTGGGAATTTGGGAATTTTTGCACCTATTTCTATGGCAACAGATTATAGCTTCACAGAAGGAAGTATTATTGCCTTTTATCCTAAATAATCCAGGACTTAGCCATTTGTTTTGCATATATTGCAAATGAAGTGCTGCTGTTTAATCCTTGGTAGTACTTCCTGAGCCTCAAGAGCGAGAAATGAAATCCTGTTTAGAAAAGGATGGAAAGGCCTCAAGTACACTGAGGATTTGGTCTCTGATATTAATGAGTTCTCAGGTAGGGTTTGGCACTGATGGTTTTTCCTTTATAGCATGACTGCTTTATTCCTTTCTTCACCTGTGCTTTCCACTTCTGTCATCCTCGAAATTAGTGCTGTTACCTCTGTCACATCATGGAATTCAGAGCCTGGGGTGGGTAGAGGCTAAGGGGTGCTGTGTCTTGTTTCCATGGGTGCCAGAGGAAGGGATTGTGGCAGGTCCTACAATACCTGGACAATAACCTCCTCCAGAGGGTGGAGTTCAGGCTGTGCCCCAGGAGCTGCAGGGTTTGTGTGCTGTGGGTTGAAGCCTGCGTTTTGTATTTGCACAGTTTTTACACCTGTGACAGTGAGATTGGACTGATACAACAGGTGCTGCTGTCCATCCTTCCTCTGGCTGTTGTGACATGTGCTTGGCTTTTGGACAGCGGCAGCTCAAACTCAGACTATCAACCTAGATTTGTCTGCTTTAAACTCTGGGCTGGTTTGGAGGGGGTTTTTTGCCTGTTAGTTTTAGCAGTGATATTTTTAGATCAGTTGAGCCCCCTTGGCAGTGAAGAAAGTTGAGCAGGGAATATTCATTTTAAGGGGGGTGTGGGTGTTTGCATCTATTTTGAGATGAGAATCTGTCATCCTAGTAGCTCCAGCCATTTTCTCTCAGCATCTGTCAGGGAATCCTCTGTACATTCTGACTTTTCAGTGCTTCATTTCAAGCATATCCTCATTGTTAGTGCCTAAACAGGAGGCTCAGACATTGCTTGGGGGTTTGATGTTTTATGAACCGAGTTTCAAGTCATGGTCTATGGAAATGTGAGTGGGAAAAATGTTAATTGTGGAGATCCAGCTACAGAGGTGATGGCTGAGAGAAGACCCACCTGGCTGTTTGGTTGCAGGGTGCCAGACAACACTCCTGCAGCATTCAGATGTTTCAGCAGCAGGGAACATTCCCTAGAGCTGGGAGAAGTTGCTCTCTGCTGGGAGCACTTTGGCTACTGTTATTTGCTCCCTGCTCTGTGGCCCTCTCTGCTGCTGCAGCGGAGCCACACAGATTAATTATTCCCTGGTGGAGCTGGGCTGGTGGCAGCTGGGTCCATCTGTCTGCATAGCTGCCATAGTGAGCCCTGGGCAGCTGCCCTCCCTTGGAAGTGTGGCTGGAACTGGTCCTGATAAACCCAGACAGCTGGGCTGTGGTGCCTTGGCCTGCCAGGGAGCTCCTCTTGGGGATTGCACTGGGTTTTGAGACAAATGCAGAGCTTCTCTAGCGGGCAGGCTCAGGGGTCGGGCCGCTGAAGTTCTTTGCTCACACATCTGTCACAACCTGTTTTGGTGGGGCCACGTCACAGCTGTTTGTCTGTACTGGCTGTTGTTTTAACAGGATTGCTTTAGAAAACACTGGGCTCATGGATCAAGGTCATTAGTCTTTATCCCTTCGGTTCTAGTGCATAAAAGCAGGGGATGCCTGTTTCCTGGGTTTCTGAGCACCGTCACAGGCAGCTCTCATGGATCCTGAGTTCCTTTTCCTGGAATCCTGTGTATTAAGCATCAGTTCTACTGCACCTTCTCATAGAATAGCACTGCTGATTATGGAGGGGACCTGTACCCCCAGATATGCCCCTGAAAGACAGTGAAGTGGGTAAATCACAAGGTTGTTGTTAACGTTCTGGCACGTCCATGGCGCTAGAACAGAGGGATGATTGTCAGGCAGAATTTATTTCTGCTTTATCATTCTGTCTTTTCACTGCTGAAAGAACTACTCCAAGTCATAGCATTAAGCACATGGAATGGGAAGATTGGCTGTTTTCCTGCATTTCGCTGTTGGAAAGCCATTGCTTTCCTCTCCATCAGCTGAGCTCAGGGCTCCTGCCTGAGATGTTTGTCCTCCCCCCAGGAAGAAGCCCACGCATGTGACGGTGAACTGCTGGTTCTGCAACCAGGACACGGTGGTGCCCTACGGGAACCGCAACTGCTGGGACTGCCCCAACTGCGAGCAGTACAACGGCTTCCAGGAGGTACAGGGGAGGCTGGGACGTGCCCTGGGGAGCCTGGGCCTCAGGGAGCATGGTACAGCTGCAGTGCAGCTCAATGGACAGCTGGCTGGCTGTGCTGAGCACCCCTGAGCTCAGCACCTCAGCTTGGAGAGAGGATCCACTGCGCTGGGGTGTGCTGACTAGAGAAATCGAGACAAATGTTCCTCTCTCGCTTTAAAGGGTAAAAGTGGCCTTGACATATCTCTTAAGGATACTTATTTTACTGTATGGAACAATTCTTCTCTGGTTTTGTATTCTGTTAAGTAGCAAAGCCTGTCTTGAGCTGAAATCCAGCACCACCAGCTACTCGAGATAGGTGTGCAGGACAGTGGAGATGGGGGGAAGATTTGAAGCATTTTGTCTCTTTTTTTACTTATTTATTTTGTTACGTAGGTGAATGCTAGTGAAATGCAGAGCTGCTGACAGAGCTTAGGGAATTTTACTGTCAACCTAGCTTTGATTTTATGATTGAATGTTTGTTTTTCCCCCTGCTTTTTGTCAGAATGGAGACTACAACAAGCCCATCCCTGCCCAGTACATGGAACACCTTAACCACGTTGTGTCAGGCAGTCCGACTTTCTGTGACCCTACCAAGCCACAGCAGTGGGTGAGCAGCCAAATTCTGCTCTGCAAGAAATGCAACAACCATCAAACCATGAAAATCAAACAGCTGGCTTCATTCTCACCAAGGGAGGAGGTAAGTGTTCGTTAGGGACTGCCATCACTGGAGAGTGTTTGTCCAAGGCATTCCCATCCATGCATCTGCTATTCCTGCTCTGTTTATTCCATGCTGCAGCCCAGTAAGCAGGAGAGAGAGCAGTTTTTCAGTGTGCTGTGGAATGATGTTCCAACAGTCTTCAGAAGCACTCTGTGGCACTCCAGTGCAGAGAAGTTCAGTGATTAGTGTTGTAAATTTACCTAATTCCACTTCAAAGCTGGAATGTTCCCCTGTTCTAGATGAGCACTGGAAACTGAAGCTTGAGCCCAAGACATTTCTGAGATCATCTTACAACTCCAGTACTTCCCATGGCTGAGTTTATGGGACCTGAGAGGCACAGCAGCCCACTAGTTAACATGAAGCCTTAACAGTTTTTGTTTTCCCGAGGCTCTGGCTGTGCTGCTCTGCATTTACAAGTGAAGTGGGAGAGGAATCCTGTGCAGGCACAATTTCCCTGGTTAGGCATCTGTGCTTAGGAGGGCAAAGGGACTTTGCAGCTACAGCTACAGGATTTCCTGCTGAGCAACTTCTTGGCCTTCCCATTACTTAGTATGCATGGAGGATGGGATAATGGTGTTTCTCCTTCACGGTTTTATGGCTCCCTTAAGTTTTGTGCTGAGAATTTAGTGCTGCACTCCTTGGCCTTCAACCATGGTCAAGCCTTGGGGTTAGACTGTGCTATAGTATGTGTCCATTCTTTGACTTGCCTAATCCAGTCTAATTATAATGAGTAATTATAATGTGTTTAATCAGAGTGATTCCTGGAGAACAGATTGAAATTTGATCATGCTTAACGAGAATATCTTTGGCTGCTGCCCTTTTCTCAGCTTTATTTCTAGTCCCTGCCTCTTGCCAGACCTATCCAGTTGCTCGAGTACTGCCAGCCTTTGGCCCCTCTTTAAGCATTCAGTGAGCTGCAGTGCTTGTGCCAGCTGAGAAACCTGGGATGTGTTATCCAGTGTGCTTGGATAAGGGTGTCAGTGACAGCAGGGCTGGCTGTTCCAGGGAGGGATGAGCCTGGAGTGAAAGCACCACAGGTATTTTGTGTCCCCTCATTTGAGGACAGGAAGAGCAATTCTAGTTACTTGTCTTACCTGTGTGGAATTCATAAGATCTCAACAAAGACAGCAAAATCAGGCACGGAAATTCAACATCTTGATGTTGGGCCACAGCAGCCTTCTCCAAGGCTCTTCTTTGCCATCCCTTCTGGGACATGGAGGCTGGGTCAGCTCTGTGTGAGGCTGGCTGTATGCCTGGCCTGCAGCTTGGTTCAGGGAGCCGTCCCTGTGAGACTGAGGTCATGCTTTGCCCACGTGTCAATAGCAAACATGACAAACATGACTACTGGTGAGCCACCTGCACTTCTCACCAATTTTCCCCTGCTGTTCTCTCCCCAGGGCAAGTACGATGAGGAGATCGAGGTGTACAAGCACCACCTGGAGCAGACCTACAAGCTGTGCCGCCCGTGCCAGGCTGCTGTGGAGTATTACATCAAACACCAGAACCGGCAGCTGCGGGCGCTGCTGCTCAGCCACCACTTCAGGCGCCGGGAGACGGACAAGAGCTACACCCAGGTACGGGGGGACACGTCAGGCAGGGCAGGGGCAGGGACACAGCTCTGTGTCCCAGTGTCTGCAGCTGGGAAAGGGAGGCAGCAGCCTGGGGCTCTCTAGCCCTGGGAGCTTGGGTGCGTGGCAGCAGTTTAGAGGAGCACAGGAGAGTTGCCATACATGCTTGTAATGTTAGTTTGAGGTTTTCCTCTTGCTGGTGTCATTCAGCACAGTTGCCAGAAGGTAAGTCTAATGTAATAATAGAGTGGAAGGAAAATTAATGGGACAGGCAGAGAAAGGGAGGTAGGGAAGCCAATTTATGAGCACAGTGCAGGAAATTACAGAGTACAAGGGGAAAAAAGAAAAAAAAAGAACAATGGGAATTGAATTATTACCTTCTCCTTGTTTCACTGCCCTGCCTGACCTTGGCTTCTGCTCAGGTCTCTGCCATTGCTCCTTGCTAGTCTGCAATAATCCCATGTGGTGTCAGCCCAGTACAGAGACTTAGAAGGATTTGAGGACAGCAGTCCAGTAAACCATACAGTCTGGAAGTGCTTCATACAGCACCGTTTCAAAACCTTGCTGCAGTTCATTCAGCTTCTGACAAGGTGTTTCTCCCTTCCTCTGCAGAATCTGTGTTCATCCTCCTCTTCCACTTCCATCACCACCCCAGCTCAGGTGATACTCCTGCGGTTCCTGGCCTTCCTCAGCTGTGCATTCCTGGTTCTGATGGCCTTGTACGGGTCAGGCGACCCCTTCTCCCTCAGCACAGCTGTCCCTGCTCCTGTCCCCTCTGGCCCTGCGTCCATGTGGAACAGGACTTGCGCGAGCCCCCATGCGGGCGGTGACGGTGACAGTGACAGCGGCGGTGGCAGCTCGGGGCAGGGCTGGCGGGAGCTGCTCCGCCTGCTCCCGGAGCGCCTGCTGGAGAACCTGAGCGTGGCCTGGGCCTACGGCAAGAATCACCAGATGGCAGTGGCTGTGCTGGGGCTCTTCACCTGCCTGCTGGCCATGTTCCTGGCTGGGCGCATCAGGTGGGTGTGCTGGGCTTGTGTCTCACTCAAACTGCTTTGGTGGGAGCTCTCTAGTCCTGTGTTGCCTGGGTGATCCAGGGGTAAACTCTTTCCAGAATGGCCAGTGTAGTACTGCATGCCTTGATTCATTCCATTTAAGCTTGAATTACTGTGAATGAAAAGCTGTCTGTGCAGCTCTGGTAGAAAGTGGAACCGATCTGCTCAGGCACTTGCCCGGCAGCAGGCAGGGCTGCACACTCTGTGCCGTATCAGAGGCAGTACAGACCTGCTTAGTCTGGTACCCTCCCCACCCTCCCTCCCCTTGCTCAGGACCAAGGTGTTCAGTGGTGTTTGAGGTCTCGTTTGGTGTTTTGTCCCGTGGCAGGCTCCGGCGAATCGATGCGTTTGCCTCAGTCCTGTGGTTCGTGGTGATGAGTCTGCACTTGGCCGAGCGCTACCTGAAGGCGGACACGCCCAGCTGGCTGGACACGGCCAAGTTTGGCACCACGTCCCTGTGCTGCCTGGTGGGCTTCACCGCAGCCGTGGCCACGAGGAAGGCAACGGGCCAGCGGAGACTCCGGCCCCGAAGGTCAGAGCCAGAGCAGTGACGCTGGGGGAAGGAGGAAAAAAGCCTTGTGAACTCTTTGCGACTGGTGCTTCTCTCTCCTCTTGTTATTTTCCCTTCCTCTGTGTCTCTTTTTTAAAGTTAGATAAGCAGTGAAGATCTCTTCTTCATTTTTAAAAAAAAATATATATTTATATATGCACGTAATATATGTGTGTATATATATATATATAATTCTTCCCCATCCTTGCTTACCACTGTGCTAGTATTTCCACTGCTAGCTGTGGAAGCTACTCGTGCTGCCTCCATTCTCCCTCCTGCATCCTATGTCAGCAGTACAAATATCCAGCTTCCCCAAAGTCAGTTCTTCCAGCAGCTGCCTCACAAACTGCTCCATAAATGCAGCCTCCTCCCCCATTCTGCTCCTCCAGCCAAAGAGATTCTGGCTCCTCCTGTCCTCCTGGTTCTTCTCACTGCCTCTCCATCCTTAGCCACTCACAGAGGAACCCTCTGCCCTGATCCACCATGGGGCCCAGGCCACCTTCACTTTCCTAATGGTGCTGGTCATTTTTATTTGGAACTGATGGGAATTTGCCTCTGGATTTGGAGTCCTTGTTAACACATGCTGTGGTGCCCAGGCACGCGAGGAGGGGACCACACAGAGCCCATAACCTGGTTCTTCTTGCCTTCCACTGTGTAGCATCACTTACCTGCACCCTCTGTTGCTCTGCCCTTCTCCTGGCTCCTGTTTCAAATGGAGAAGTGTCCTTAAGTGCTTTTGACTGAAACTTCAGTAATTTATTCAAAAAGGTGCTTTAAAAAGTCATGTAGCTCAGGGTGTGTTTTAATACCTGAAAGTGTGCAGCTGTTTGAGGTTAAATTTTCAGATCTACCAGTGGTTGTTGCTTTCAATGCCAGTTTTTCTTGGGTTATTTTACCCACCTGCTTCCCGAGCAACATCTGTGTATAAGCACAACTGGATAAAAATGCCTCTGTTCCTCCACTCCTATAGCCTTAGAAAGAGAAGTTTGAGACTGACAGGCTCGTGCTGTGATACCTGGTCAGCTTTCTTTGTACCTCACTACTCAGTCGGTGTTCATTGCTGAGAACACAGATTGGAAGGGGTGGGAGCTCTGCTGTGGGACTGCATGGCAACAGAGATGGATTTTTTGGGTTACTTGCAGGGGTTCTTTTTGCAGTCTGGCATTGTGCTGATACTGCTGAAAAAAGGGTCTGGAAATTGTGACTTGGAGTTGAGTGCCTGGCACTCCTCTGCTGAAAGCTGGGGTGGCTGGGTATTACTGTATAGGGAGGAAGGAACTTCCAGCTGTTTGGGTTTTTTAGGATTAACTTGTTGGGACCTCTTAGGATAAGCAGTCTGATTATCCTGCACAGTTGTTTGAAAGGCACTCCACTGAGTTTCTCATACGGACTTTGGTTTTTCAAGAGGAAATAGCCCTTTTACAGAAGATCTGCTATTTTCTTCTGTTCAGAGTAGCACAGTGGAACTCACCACCCTAATAGTCTGATATAAGCTAATTGGGTCTAGTGATCTTCCAGTGTATAGTCTATAAAATAATCAGAGTGGAGCTCTCACTGTGAAGTATCTGCAGCTCCTGCTGAAAAATGCAGACACTACTGGGTGCTGCAGATGCTGGTGAAATTAGAGGAGCTTTTTAAAAGGAAACAAAAGCTATTTCCTAGCTGTTCATACCTACTGTTCCTCGAACTGCTGTTCATTGTGAAAGCATAATGGTAGCACTGCCAAGAGCTCTGAAATTCGTTAACAATAAGCCAGGCTGAGTCATGGGAAGGTGCAGCTGCTGGCTGTGGGCCTGTAACTTAGCAAGGGAGTGGCCACACAGACCTGCTGCCCACCTGGGCTCTCCTTTGGAGTCCTTTTCTGGTGCCTTCAGATCAATATCCACCTCCAAGCTCACAGAACCTGGCTCCATTCTGGTGCTTGTGAATGATGCTGAGGGTTGTTTACTTACCCACAAGAGGAATCCAGCACCTGCAAAGTCTGCTTCCATCTTCCACGTTCCCATCACTCATCAGTCCTGACCCAAAACATTTGTCTTCTAGCTCACAGGCATGGGAAACCTTGAGCTATTAAGGCCATTAAGTGAAATAAGGCAACTGGACTTTTTTTTTATTTCCTCCCTTCTTCCTGCTTCAGAACTTCCAAATTTTCCTCATAAAGTACATGTAAGAAAATACTTTTATCTGTGATTGTCTTCTGCACTTACTGTACAATTTGGATTGAAAGTTCCTCTTGCTGTTCTCCTGTGAGATGTGTCCAAGGAATGAGAGGAATCTCATGTTTGAAGGATATACTGAGAAGGCTCAAAGGAGGGGTATGAGGAGCTGACAAACTCGGTGGGAATGGTCATGGTAATGTCATGCCTGATTTCTGTCAGTAATGCCCTTTTATTAATAAGAATGAAATGTATCTGTCCAAATTCTCTTGCCCAGTAGTAAGGAAACTCTCAGTGGCAGCTTCTAAAGATGGCTGGCAGCCTCTTCAGATGTTTTATTTTCAGGAGCTGAAAGCCAAGGCTGTCTTAAGCTTTGCTGTGTCCTGTTTCCTATCATCTCCTATCTCATCTAAGTATCTGTTTTCCTCCCTTTTTAGGAGCGCTTTGGTTTTTTCTTTCTATTTAAACTTGATTTGTGCTCAGGCTCCCTGGGGTCAGGCACCTTTTATGATGTTTTGCTCTTAAATGTTACGTTGGTTTACCATGCCTGTTCTATTCTCTGCTTATCTTTTTCCCTGTGCAGTGCTGGGATGGGATGGGGAGGATGCACACTAAATATTGGGAACAGGCAGTTGCTAGAACTGTGGGAAGGAGAGGATTTACACTGTGAAGCCTGAATAATCCTGTTAAGGAATGTTTTAGCTCTGTTTGCACAGCAAGTGCAAATCTATACTGAGTTGAAAGTCCTTTAATGTGGGAAATATGTTAACTGCAAGTGACATCTGTTTGTCTTCACTTTATGCAGATTAATATAAATGAAGTATATTTACTAGTTGCACTAATTTATATGTCAGAACATCAGAAAGCTACTTCGTTTTATGGCCAAGCTGTACAACTGATCTCTGTGGTGCTTTGTTCACAACTTACAATTGAAGAACTTTTGTGCTTGTAATTGGGAAAATTTCAAAGGTCAAACAGAATAACAAAGTACATATTGAAGTGGGGTTCATTTAATGCCAAAGAAGCTTTTGTTTTTGCTCAGGTGTCAGCTTATTTTCCCCACTTCTTGATGCCTCAGCATGTCTGTGCTGCTGCTTCTAAAAACAACCACCACCTCAGAGCCTCAAAACCAAACTTGCAGCAGTTGAATTTTTGGTGTTTTAGAGACTCTGATGCTGACAGCCTCCTTTCTTTCTCCTTGTCTCACATGCTTTTGCTGATGGTGGAGGATGATGGATCTTTAGGGAAGAAAGGAGGAGAAGGGTGGGTTTTATCCAGAAGTGTTCTGATTTATAAACTGTAGCATTCAGTCTGTACCAGTTGTGTCTCAGACAATGAGCCCTGCAGAGAAGTTATGAGTTAGCAGTATCCTGCTGTTGACTGTGGAAAAAAAAATAGCCAAACCACTACTGCCTTTGCTGAGACTGTTCTTGCCACACCTGATTCCAAAGCCAAATAGGCTGTTCCAGGCACTGCCATGCCATAGGTTCTGTATGGAAGGTGCTTTGCATTTTTCACTCAGCAGTTAGATATGTCATCTAGATGTAGATATCTGAGTACATCATCTAACTGCATGATTGCTTGCCCCACAGTGAGTCCAGCAGGAGAAAATGTGTGTTTTGGTGCACAGTGGTGCTGTCCTGTGCAGCTGAGGTGCTATTTTCTGTGACACATTTCCTTCTGCTGGATGGGATAAGAGCTAACAAAGGCTTGGTAACTAACAACCACAGCTGACACAAAATCATCCAGAACCACTTGGTCACTGCTTTGAGCTTCTTGTTTTCCCTTTGCTGGGCTCTTACTTCAGGCCACAGAGGAACGTGGTCTCCAGGTGCAGTTTTGTTGCCTGAGGATTCTCTCAGCCATGCAGACCAGAGCATGTGAATATCTTAACAATATTAGAGGGTTTTAGCCCCAAACCCCTAATTCAAGGTGCTGCTTTTTCATACTAACCATGTGTCTGGACCAGGGCATGGTAACAGCAGAGCTGAGGTGCTGAGGGATTGTTAGTGGGTTCGTGTGTCACTTGAAATCAAATCTGCTCCATCCCCAAGTGCCTGGCTCTGGCCCTGAGTGGCCGTGGCTGATGTGCCAGCTCAAAATCTTGCACCCTGCCCAGCAGAGCCAGATTTATAAAGGGGCCAATGTGAGTTCATTAAGTGCCTTTCCCTGGACAAGATTTGGGACAACACTGTGTTGCTTTGCTTGGTGGAACATGGCTGCAGCAGTGCCCATGTGTCTGCCAGGCCAGCGCTTCTGTCCTTCCTGTGCCACCACTGAGCGTGGCAGGGCACGGGAGGACACTTGGGCTAACATTTCTGAGCAACTCTGCAGGCTCTGCAGGGAGAACCCAGAGGTAGCAACCAAGTCAGCATCTCTGCTGCTTCTCTTCTTCCTGAGGCCCTCAGTGACATCAGTGCATGCAAAGTGACCCTTTGTGGCCCTTTACCATTCTAAATACTCTGTATTTCTATCCAGTTCTTTCCTTTCTCCTAACTCCTCCTTTCCTACATCCATGCTTTGCATGCCCTAGTGAGCTTGGGTGTGTCAAAGGGTGAGAACATGTGGGAATATAAAAATGGTGTAGTGGCTTATTATTTTGGCTTTATGAATATTTTTCAAGTGTGCTGAAATTATGTGAAGCTAATAATCATGCTTAGATACTATAGGAAGTATGTATTGATGTAATGTGGACAAACTATTTATGCTCTTATAAAAATTAATATAATTAATAGCCAGATAATTGCTCCAGACTGCACTCATGAAAGGTGAAGGGAGCTGTGCTATATGGCTTTGCTTTGGTTTTCAGAGATGATATTGAAATTGTGTGCTGTCACATACAACCTGCCAGTTCCTTCCAGGTGTGTCACCTGCAAGGACATTTGGCTCTTGGAGCCATGGCAGGTGCTCTCCAGGGAAAGGGACAGTACTCAGTCCTGAAGTCATCCCCTGTAAAGCCTCGCTTGGGACCAAAGCTCTTGTGTGTACAGGCAGGAGGAGGTGCCCTGCACATTTTTGGCATGCCAGCAAGTCTGGATTGTGTAGGCATAGGATGTGCATATACACACACACCTCCCCACTTTGTGCCACCAGCTGGGGGGAAAGGCACAATTAATGCCAAGCATCTGTACTCCAGAAGGTCTTAGTGCAGCTCTAATTCAACCCTCCTTTTCCATCCAAAGCCGGACAACAGGCAAGAGACAAGAATTCTTACTCTTGGCAGCTGAAGTTTCTAGCTCTGTAAGCCCACACATCAAAATATTGATGTGTCTGAGAGCTGTGCCCATTTTAGCACTACTCTCCCTTGTCCTTGTGCCTGTTTTTTATTCCTGTACTGCTCTTCACTCACGGTTCTGTCAATCTTACAGGAAGCTGTGGCCCTGAGTGGGGAGGTGCAGCAGAGCAGTGTCAGGGCACAGGGTGCTGCTCCCCAGCCAGTCACCTGTTCCTGGGGTGACAGGGACCTGGTCTGCACCCCAGGGAGAGAGGTACTTGCTGTACATAGGTAGCTCAGTTCTGAGGACATTGAGTCCAGAGGAAATATTTCACCCCCTGGCTGGCGCTTGGCTCCCCGGCTGCCAGGGCAGATGAAGCTGGGCACATCCCCCACTGCCTGCCTGTGACTGCATCTCACCTTCTTTCTTCATGGGCTGAATTATCTGATAGAGGAGTGGGTCCATCTGCAGCCTGGCCTGCCCTGTGCCCTCCCATGTCTCTCTGTCCCAGGGCTGATGCAGCATCTCTGGTAAAATGTGAATTAGAAAGGGCACACCCATGGTGGTGTCTGTGGATGACAGGGAGCTGTTGGGACAGAGCAGGGGAGGCTCTCCCGGCAGGAGGTGTTCCTTCAGGACCGTGTACAGTCCCATACCATGTAATACCCTTCTTTAACCTTCTATTTATTTATTTCTAAAGTATCTGTGTAGCAGAGTTGTGCCCGACTGTCTAGTAACATTGTGATCATTGTAAACACTAATTAAGATACCCAACTTTTGATGTTCACAATATCAAGTTCTGAAATAAACGGCTTCCGGGCCTTGACTATTTCCACAAACTATCTGACTCCAGAGCCTTTTTTTTTCCTTCTTTTTTTTATGTTGCTTTTTTTTGCTGTTGCCAGAGCCACTATTACCACGTGACAAATGGCATGGAGCAAAGGCACAGCTGCAGTGCTCCATCCCAGGGCTCTGGTGGGGTTGCTTCCTGCCTTTTGATCCTCTTGATCTCCTCACCTTTTTTTTATCTGCTTCTGGAAGAAGTTTTAGTTCAACTGCCCATTCTCAGGCATGAAGCACATTCCCATGAGAGCCTTTAGCAGCATCGAGCCCTTTTGACATGGCAGTGGCAAACACTAAAGAGTGCAGAGAACAGGAACAGGATTTTGCACACTTACCAGGAATTTGTTAGAACAGATCAGTGTTCAGGACACACTTTGGTCAGAATTCAGTCCTAAGGCATTAATAAGCTATATTTAAAATCCTTCAGCTCCTCTTTGCTAATTCCCTTTCTGGATGGTTCAAGACAGATGATTCTTCACTGCCCTGAGGATCTGGCTGCACTCACTGGGTGAGGTTGAGCAGTGGGGCTGTTGAGCAGCAGAGCCATTGGAAGCCTGATCCAAAATAGTCACAGTCCCAGGACTGTGGTTATGAGTGATAAATTACTATAATAGCTTCCAGCCCATTAAATGAAAGACTTCCAAAAACCAGTAAACCAGCTGCTTCTGCTGCAGCAAGGAGCTGTGTAAAGTTTTGTCCTTTGGCCCAAAGACACAGAAGGTGCAAAGTTAGGACAAAAGAGCCATGTTGCTCACAGGTTTGGCCCTCCACAACCATGGCACAGTGAGGGGTAGGTATCACTCTGTCTCCTATGATTCATATCAGTCCTGAGCTGCACTTCTAATTCCCTTTCCCATTCATTTCCTCTTACAAAGCCGAGCTGGGCACATCCATCTGTGTGTGTGGTGGGGTAGATGTGTGTGGAGNTTAAGCTGTTTTCTGCTGCAGCAAGGAGCTGTGTAAAGTTGTGTCCTTTGGCCCAAAGACACAGAAGGTGCAAAGTTAGGACAAAAGAGCCATGTTGCTCACAGGTTTGGCCCTCCACAACCATGGCACAGTGAGGGGTAGGTATCACTCTGTCTCCTATGATTCATATCAGTCCTGAGCTGCACTTCTAATTCCCTTTCCCATTCATTTCCTCTTACAAAGCCGAGCTGGGCACATCCATCTGTGTGTGTGGTGGGGTAGATGTGTGTGGAGTGCTCTGGGGCTCCCCATGGGTGCAGAGCAGGACCCCCTTCACAGGTCCTCTGGAACCTGGAGAGGTTGGGCCGTTGGGGCTGCAAGACCAGCACATCCCTGGCTGCTGTTAGAGGCATGTCCTGCAGCAGCACCCTGCTTGGCTCACGTGTTCAGCCTCATTAAGCTGGTCAGGATTGGTGATGGCTGCCTCCTGCTAGCAGATAAGTAGTTTATAAGATACTTTAAACTGTAATCTTCGCTCTAGAGTTAGCACGGCATAATATTGCTGCACCACCTCTTTTATCTCCAGGACAGAATGACATGTGCATAAATCACCCCAAAGTGCAAGGCTGAGATTTTCTTCACCCTCTGAT
>VYZP01012272.1:0-23910 GCA_013400635.1 Hypocryptadius cinnamomeus
TAAAAGCATCATATAGTCAACCCAGGACACTCCTTGTAGTGGTTTTGCATGAGAGGCACTCAGAGAAGTGATGCAAAGAGAAAGCTGATACAGCTCTGTGAACACCCATGTAAAAAAAAAATAAAAATCCTGGGAAGTCTGTCTTTCTTTTCTGGTCGGCAAAGAGGTAGCAGGGGCCGGGCTGGGCGATCTCTGCGATGGGCCTGGGCCCCTCCCGCCGCCCCAGTCAGCTGCCGGGCGGGGAGAGGGGAGTGCCTCGGCCATGGCTGCAATTTCCAACATCTTGCTGCTACTAAGCCCTGCCCCGCCACCAGGCTGTGGCCGACCCGGGTCCACTGGGCCCTAGGAGGAGCCCAGGGCTGGGGCCAGCTCAGCCAAGATTTTACCACCGTTGAGATTTGCCCACAACCACCGGGCAGGGGAGAGGAGAAGCCATCAGCACCCCCTTGGCGCCACTGCTGAGTTGTGGGCTGGCTGCTGAGATCCCCTCCGCCGCTCCACCAGCCGCAGCTCCACCCGAAAGGTACCGAGCCTGGCCCTGTAGGGATCAGGTGACCATCTACAAGGCCTGGGCAAGATGTTAACTCTTTCAGTGCTTCAATCCTCCCTCGAGTGAGAGAAAGGAACAAAATGCAGGCATGTAGAGGAGCAACATGAAAACACCGAGGTCAACGAAGAGAAAGTCAAATCCCAGATGGGAGGGATGAGAAGATGTCTTTAGTTTTAAGCTAAAATCCTCTTGTAAAGTTATGAAGAAAGACTCTTTTTTTCCCTAAAACGCATGAAGGTATGGGGAGATGAAAGTGTTCAAATTATAGATAATGAGCAAAGGTCTCTATGCTAAATTAAGCAGATATTAAAGTAGCTGTGATCCTGTGAAAAGTTTGAATAAAGAAGAACACTGATGAAGTTCCTATACCCCCAGGAAGAGAAGAAGAAGATTTCTGTTCCCAGAGATGAAAATAATTTCAGAAATAGACAATAAGAACCTTTACCTCTGAACAGCTCATCTTTAAAACAGTACCCCATAAGTTAACATAGCCCATAAACACAACTATGGAAAAAGCTTGTAGAGAATGGGAGGGATTTCACAAATGCAGATTTTCCCGGGCGGCTGCTATTTGTAGAAATTAAGAGCCATGAGAGAACTATTTTCTTGTGCAGAAGTCTCCACAACATCAATAAAGGAGACTTCTCTCCCTAAGTGAATAGAAAAAAGACTATTCTAGAAGTAGTAAACTGACAAAAAATTTTAGGCTTTGTCTCTTTACATTATCAGTGGGAAGAAAAGGTTGTAGGGGGAGAAGTGTCCTGAAAGTTTTCTTCTAATTGTTATTACTCTTTCTTTTAGTTACTATTAATAAATTTTTCTTTATACCCTTCTAAAGTTATGAGCCTGCTTTGCCTTTCTCTTAATCCTGTCTCACAGCAGGAGGTGAGTGAGTACATTCTAGGGAGTGCACTAGTGATTGGCCGACACTGAACACCACACTGATTGGTGCATTGGCTGGAAAATCTCAAATTGGCGAACCAAAACATTACACTCCTCCTATTCCGTTTCTCAGGAGGTGTGGCAGCTTTTAAATGTACTTAGGAAAACACAGAACCAATTGATCTTATGTTTCACAAAACAGGATTAATTGATTTGCTGCAAGCCACATTTGCTTGCAAAACTTTTCAAGGTTGTTTCGCTTTATTAAATATGTTATGTCTTTTATTTTTGACAGAAGACAAAACAATTTTCAAAATAACAGCTGGGTGAACAGGAAAACAAATACTTTGTTAAAGAAAGGCAGAGAATTATAACGAGAACAGTTCAGATTGAAACTACATTATTTGGGTTTTTTTCACAAGGGCTCTTTCAATTTAAAAAAAATAAACTCATCTTTTTATGTCAATCTTCCTGAGATCTCATGTACATACCTGCAAGGTATATTTCAATCAATTTTCTATACAATCAGGAGGTTATATATTCTATATTACACAGCTTTATTACCAAAATTGCCTGTTCCTATTGGTTGGTTTAACTGCAAAACTGTTTTGATTTTTGTAAACTGGATGCAATATTATGCTTAGCACAATGTGACAATATAGAACTGAAAACTCTCATTAAAGTAAATCAGAATACAAGAGGAGAGGTTATAACCCAGTTCTTTATAGCCTTCTTCTCTCCTGACACCATCTCAATTCTCAAAAACATGTTCCAAAACCCTGAAGCATAAACAAGTATTTATTTGAAGTCCTGTCTGAGCTCTGTAGCACCTTGGGTTTGATCACCTCATTTTAAAGAATATAAGGGAAATTATAATCAGGACTGAGCAGATTCCGGAATCAGCTTCAAAACAGGAGTTGACTGTATTGGAAAATGGGTTTCTTTAGAAAATATTTTTGTCAAGGTCTTTGTTTTTGGGTACAATAACAAGCAGAAGTCATTGCACAGCCAGCACAGCAAAGCTACCATGACATGAACATTCCTTATGAAATGCTTTTCAAGCCAATTCAATAACAACTCTCACCTCTTAAGTCTCATACAACATTAAATAAAAACCTGTGTATCAGAAGTATTTTGATCATTCTCATTTGCTTAGGGAGTTTTAACCCTTATGAATCAGTAGGTACACAGGACAATTACCAGTTTTCTACATCCTCCAGTGCAAGTAGTTCAGACTGAACACCACTGAGCTGGCACTGAAAGATTTGAATTTTCAATGACTGCTGCATTTGTGTCAGCAAATAAATGAAGCCTCAACAGAAGATTTTTGAGGATACAGAAAAACTAACTGAAAAAAGGACGCAGAAAACTTGAAACAGCAAAAAATTGCTATCAAATATTTTTTAAAAAAAATTATGAAGGCTTGGAAAATAGTTATTTCCTTTTCATGTTTTGCCTTGCCTTGCCTAGACCTCCCATGCCTTGATTGCTTTGCCTACTCTTCCTTAACTTGCCTGACCTTTAATGCCCCCACTTGCCTTGCCCTGCCCTTTTCTACCCACAAGAGATGCATTTTGTTTCTTTATTCTTTTCTAACCACTGCTTTTAGACCAACAGACTTTCCTTAAATAGAGCAGTATTATACAAACACACCTAAAACATAGGAAATTTTCATGGAGATTCCTGAAAGTGAGAAAGTGCCAAAGTTATTTTCCACCCAGGACTCACTCCTACCATGCTGTCAGCTATTCCACTGCATTTTAGAAGAGATGGATAAAAAAGATGGATTTTAAAACAAGGAAATGTCATTGCAAATCAAGTATTTCTGTTGATATCTAAGATGTGTGGCTGCCTTTTAAGTATCACTTATATTTGTGGTAAAAAATAGAGGAACTTACACACATTCATCTCCTTTTTGGTGCAATACTATTTGGAATTGTCTCTGTACTGAGTGTCGTGAGACGTACCTGGAATGCTGGGAATAGTTCTGGTGCCCCACCATAAAAAGGACATGGAACTGTAGGAGAAGAGTCCAGAGGAGGCCATGGAGGTGCTGAGGGGACTGGAGAATCTCCCCTGTGGAGCCAGGCTGGGAGAGCTGGGGCTGCTCAGCCTGGAGAGGAGAAGGTTGTGTGTAGAGCTCAGAGCTCCCTCCAGGGTCTGAGGGGATGCAGGGAACCCAGAGAGGGACAGTTCCTCAGGAACTGCAGTGACAGGACACAGGGAATGCCTCCCACTGCCAGAGGGCAGGGCTAGATGGGATATTGGGAAGGAATTGTTCCCTGGGAAGGTGGGCAGGCCCTGGCACAGGGTCCCCAGAGCAGCTGTGGTGGCTGTCCCTGGATCCCTGGCAGTGGGACACTGGGGCTTGGAGCAGCCTGGGACAGCCTGGGATAGTGGAAGGTGCCCTTGCCCATGACAGGGGTGGGACTGGATGAGCTTTAAGATCCCTTCCAACCCAACCCAATCCATGATTCTGTGATCTTTGGAACACAGCAGTAAAAGCAGTATTTCTTTAATAATTTGCTATCATGATGGGAACATGTTCAGCTTTCTAATTAAATGTCTAATTCCAAAGTCAACACAACCACATGCTCAAGGAAGGACAGATGAATATGAGTTCATAATGAAAATACACATCCTTGAGGAAAAACTAGTGAAAGCTAAAAGGGTTTGAAATAGTGAGGAAAAAATTGTTAAAAGGATTCCTACAAAAAATTCATAGCCGTATTTACACATGCAGTAACACACTCTGGTTTGTCGTAAGCAAAGCTTCAGTTTAGGTTTTGGGGCGGTTTATGGAAAATGTGTAATAGCACTGGCACACTTCTCAGAAAGTTTGTAGGACCTGTCAGTAGAGACGCTAAAAAAAAGAATCTTAGGACTTTGTTGATTAATCATAAAACACTTTAGGAGTTATGTTTCTCCAAGATGATAAACCAGTGAGATATTTAAGGACTGAGTGAAGCCCAGGAATCTGTGTTCAGGCTGAAAAAGAACTGGTGAAAACTTTTGAGTACCTTCTTAAATACAGAAATACAGGCAAAATTGGTCAGTAAAGAAACACCCTACAAATCACTGGAAGCTCCATTATTGAATCCACTGTGCAAAACACCCTCTACACATCAAGAGGGTATGGTAAAATGGCAGGAGCTTTTGTCAAATGTGAAATACTTCCCCAGTGAACAACTTCATGGAGTGGATACATTTCCAAGAGCACCAATAAACCAACAGCACCTGGAATTAAGGATACGTAGAGTTTCTGAACAAGTATCTGTATAAAAAATGAACTCTTTCCTTCTAAAACATGATAACGTGATAACATGATCTGTAGATAGCAACCATTCCAGAGGGCAAGGTGATCCTGATAAACTGAAGGAACAGACATAAACCGGCAAGGTACAATATAACATGGAAAAGTATGAGGAATTACATCTAGGTAGAAATAATCTGCTACACAGAATAACAGGAACAACTGGATAAGCAGCATGAAATGCAACGTGGAGTCTGTGGTCGGAGACAGAGATGACACACACACCCAGGTCTTCATGCGACAACAGGGAGCTTTATTAATCCAAGCTAGTTTATACAGGGGGTTTGAAACACCCCATTCTAAACCACTTTAGAATGGTTTAGTTCAGACCACTGATTGGTCTGATCTCCACACAGCCCAGCTTCCTGGCCAGTGAAAAGTCTGCAGCTTAGGATGGAATGCGAAGGGGTAAAGTCTCTGTGTAGATTTGAATCCAACCTATCCCTGTGCCATCTGAGGACCTGTTTTGCCTCTAGGCTGGTTGAGGTTGAAGGTCTGGTATGACCAAATTTATTCAGCAACTACAAGCTAGCTGCAACCATGACAATGAATAAAAAGTGGGCTTGCAGCAATCCACAAGCTAAATGAAAATCAGCATTATCCCTTTTTTTCTTTTTTTAGCAGGTATCTTACCTATATCTTACTAGATTAGTAAAATTTTATGCAAGTCAATTGAAACAATTTTTTTACTTTCTTCAGCACTCATCATCCTATGAAAGGAAAAGTTAATCAGCTAGCATGGATCTTGAGGAGACAAAGTGGTTGAAGGTCTAGAAAGAAATAATTTGTTAATCCTAGGGAAAAACTGAAATAATAGCCCTGTAAATTCTGAGACAGCTTAAAAAAATCATAAAAACTAGAGTTTTGAGTTTCAGAGAACTTGCAATGCTCATAAATTACAATAAGGAAGAACAAGAGTTTACATTAGGGAAAAAAACATCAGTGTCAGGATAACTGAATATTCGCAAAATTGTTAATCTGTGAAGGTGTTGAATCTTTTTAAAAAAACCAAACCAAAACAACAAAAAAAATGAAATGCAAGTTGCTAAAAATACACAATTTTTTGAAATAAACACCTGCCCAAGTTATAAATATTAGTACTGAATAAAGGAACTGACCTATTCACCTTCTCTTTGTTGCAAATATTTCCCTTTTTTTATTATTTTGTGCTTCTAAAAGAGTGAAAAATCCTATTAAACTGTTGAAATCTACAATTGTTTGGATGATGGTGATGTTACCAGTAGAGATGTCCTGGCATACTCAAAAAAACCCCAAACTTAGAGGGATGACAGAAACTGAAGCATCACAGGTTTCTTGGTAATTCCACTTTCTCTAATGAATTTTAATGCTAATTAACTGTCGGAACGCAGGATGTCTCTCTGACAGTCCTGGATGGTCCGGGCCCCGGCCAGGGGGGTTTGGAGCCCGGGCAGGGGGNGGAACGGAGGAGGTTCCAAGAATTAACTAGTGCACAACTTGTCTAAATGAGGCAAAAATCAGACTTATCTTCCTCATGTTTCTGGGGAAGATTTTGAAGCTTCAGGCCTATGGGAGTTTCCTGATATAATAAATCAAACAGACAATACCTTCTGTAACACTGACACAGCAGGACAAATGGGCATTTTATGAGTTATGCTCGTGACATCAAAATTTGGTACAGGGGAGGATTTTTATCCCAGAGTCTTAAAAATTGACTGAAAATTAGATCCGGAAAGAAAAGGCATTGGCTGTGCAGAGACTGACATTAAAAGCATTGATATCATCTGTGGGGTCTGTCACACACAAAGATGCAAGAGTCACTCAACATGAACTGCTTGAAATATCTGTTTAAAAAATAGGTGAATGTTTCCTTGGTAACTGTATGCACAGTAAAAAGAAGAAAATATATATTTTTTTAAATGTCTGTTTAAAAGAAATGCATGTCATACTGTCTCCAATCCTTCATACAGAATACTGTTAATTTTCTAGATGTGCCTCCCAATCTAATGTTTTCATAAGTAAAAAGAAGGGAGAATATTCTTTTTTAGCCTTAATTTCACCTCAAGGCAGGCAAACGAAAAAATTCAAACAAAATTTAATATTGGCTGATATCAGTAGAATCTGACAGAGATCTATCCTGTTTAATCTCTTCCAGTTCAGGGAACTAGGAACATATTTTCTCAGAATCCAGATTATTCTCTGTGATCCTGTGAGCTCTTTTCAGAATATGCAGCACACCTGCTTACTGCTTGTAAAGTCCAGAAAATCCAGTCTGTGTGTTTTGTCTGTGTGTTCCAGACAAATTGTCATAATCTAGGAATTACTAACACAACCAGGCATGCATGCCCAAATTAGCAGAAGAGTGGGGAACTCCAATTAGGCAAATAAATAGCACCTAGAATTGCACAGCCTTGCCATTTGTCCTCTTAAAAGCAAAGCCAATAAATGTTTTTGTTTGCTATACCATCACCTGTGAACTGGAAGAGACAGGTCACTTGCATCTCAAATTAGGTACACTCTCCTCACCAGTTCAAGGGTGCTTTTCCAAATAATTTCATCATTTTTCTTCTGCCTGAATGAGATCACAGTTACAAAATTTGCTGTTTAATTCCCTTCTGATTTCATTCAGCTTCAGCACACATTGTCTCAAGATGTGAAATCATAAGCTTGGGCTGCATTTCAATTAACGTCCTTAAGTTCTCCTTTCTGGCTGGGAAACCTGGCTTTTGGAATTAGAAAGAAGAACTGGATGTTGGCCAGGGAATGAAAAAAAGGGGAAATGTGTGCTGCTGGTGCTGTTTCACTACAGTCTGATTTCTAATCTCTGACATGGTGCACATACTGCCTAATTCTAAACCAAGCTTAAGGAAATGAAACCAAAGGCCCTAGATTTGACTGGTTTTAGCTGTCACCTCAGCTTGGCAGCCTTTTCCCCCTGACAAACCCAGACCGAGATTAACATCCGAAGTGAAAATAGCCTGGCCAACGCCAAGGTCCCTGAAGTCAGAGAGGAGCAGGTGATAGTACAAAAGTCATCTGGTTTCTGCTCTTCCTCATGTGTAAGGTGACAAGAGATATCAACCTTGAGGACCTTGGTGGGGCTCTGCAGCAGGAGCTGCCTGCAGAGCTGCTTTTTCCGCTGTGAGGCTGCTCAACACTAATAAAAACTTAAGGTTGTAATAGTTAATAAATCTGCTTGTTGATTAGCTTAAAAGTGAAACAAAGTATGTGATTTGAGTCACTAAATACAGTCTGTGCTGTATATATTACCCCCTCACTTTAGCAGGTCAAAGTCTCAAAGAAATAGAGATTTTAAACTTTTTACATTTCACTGTAAATGGGATTTGAACTGCAGATTCTTGTTGGGATGGCAAAGTCAACATAAGTAGTCCATCTTGGCATACTTTTTGTACTCTTTCTCTTCCTTTATTTTGACATAAGACTGAAAAAATGTACATGCAAATTTGTTTCTTCATAATGGTGTTGCAATACAAACAGCATTAGACATAGACCTGTTGGAAGCTTTATTAGTTGTCTTCTCCTCTTCCCTAATAAAAGGCATACAAAAATAATGACGTTTTAAATCATCTGAGCATTTCCACTCCAGCAGTCATTTGGGGGTGGCTTCTCACTAATCTATTTCATTTTGATGGGACAAGAAAAGAGAACTTGTAAGTGATGGGAAGATGGAAACAAAGATTTGTTGCAATTTAATTTCTTAAGCTACTCCAGATAGATCACCAAGGGCACATCTGTCTGAACACAGCATTTTAATCTGCATGCACAAGTGGGAACAAATTTTAGTTTCACAGGTGGTTGATATTCTGTATGCATTTTCTACAAATTCATCAAATCCCTCTTATAAATTAAAATAAACTTTTTATGTTGCTGGAAATATGCAATTACAATAGATGATTTAGGGAAAAGATGACAGGATTCTGCAAGAAACAAGTGTTAAAGGCTAAATGTAAAGATCTCACAAATAATCAACCTCAGCTATTTGTTCAAACCATTTTCAATAATCCAAACAGTTTTAAGCCAACAATATTTTGTGTAAGTTATTCAAATTTCAAATAAATTCAGTAAGAACAAACAGAACAATTCCGATCTTAAGTAAATGAACAATTAGTCTTGTGACAGGTACTACATTTGATAACTACTGGGTTGAATCTCTGATGGAGCTAAACTCTGAGCAGAAGATGAACTAAACAAGGTAGAAATAAGATCAATTCAATCCAATAATTTTTCTTTGCTTCTTTCTATCTATGTGAAGTGCTACTTCGCTTGGCACAGGTGAGAAAACACATGAGCCATCTGTATTAAAGATACTTGAAGGAGGAATTTAGAACTCTGGTAGATTTGTTTGGGTTATTAGCCTTCATATTAAATATGAGATTTTATGAAGGTGTCCTAGGTTGAGAAAGAAGTGAGGTTTTTTTGGGAGGTTGTGGTCAAACCAATCAGTGCTTGGATTTGAGTGTTGGCGCCTGGTTTGGCCACTGAAGATGTGGACCGGCTCTGAGAGCACAACGGGGGTTAAAAGAGCAGAGAATGCCCAGGAGAACTCTCTTGGTTCCGGTCCGTGAAGGAGGTCAGAGCTCCCCTGCCCAGCCAGGGCTGGGAGGGGGAGGGGAGGCCATGCGGCCTGGTGAGGTAGGCCGGAGCCTTGGGCAGAGNGGGGGACTGGTGTCTCGAATGTGAGAGACTGTTGCTTTTTTGGAACTGGGCAAAGCATCCGTAAGAGGCAAACCCTGAAAGCAGCTCTGATCCATGTGCAGTGGTGAGAGCACTGAGCATGGAAGGAAGACGTCACGAGTGCAAATGTTTTTCTGGGCGGTGCCACGAGTGACATGGAAACACAAGAAGTTTCAGCTGTGTTTCCGGGGGAAGCCTATGGTGCAAGGGGAGACTACTCTCTCTCTGGTGGACTGAGAGTTGATTATTTGAGGGGTGGTGATGGACTGAAAGTTGATTATCTGAGAGTAGGGAGGAAGAGGAATGTATTTGGAGGGTTTTCATTCTGAGTTCTGTGTCTGTTCCTTTTTATATATTGTAGTTAATAAAGTTTTTTTTTCCCTTTATTCCTAAGTTGGAGCCTGCTTTGCTCTATTCCTGGTCACATCTCACAGCTGCCACTGGGGAAAGTTCATGGGGGCACTGGCATTGTGCCAGCATCAAACCATAACAGAAGGGAAGGAGAAAGAAATTTATAAACATGCACTGTTCTTGGGGCAATGTAGTTTCATTATCTGTACTGAATTATCACTCCAATTATTGCAAATTTCTAAGAAAAAAGCATTTTCTGTGAAATATTGAAGGGTGTCAGTATTGCACTTTTCCTCACAGTGATGGACACAGCCCCAGTAACTGGAATTTGGGGGTTTGTTATGTCTTTCTCCACATATTTTCCCTTTAGTTCCTAAAACTTCTGAATTTACTTTCACCTGTGTTTTAAGTTTGTTAACCAACAATGACCAGCTTTATACTGTCAGCTGCTTTGCACAAGTCAGTTAATGCCATTAGCCAAAAATTTAGTGGTTTTTCTCCTTCCCCCTTTAATTTTTAGGAAGATGCCTAAGGATAACAGCTTGCTTTAACAGGTGATATTCTTCCTCTCCCTGCTGGACAAATTTTAGTCCCTGCACCATTTAAATCTACAATCAGCAAAACATCACAGCAATGTGGCAGATCCAAAGCAGCAGCACAGAACAGGCTACAAGACGTCAGTGTGTCAGTGTATTCTGTGCAGCACAGTATAAATCTGCAAGAAGAGATTGTCCCCTGCAAAGGACAGATCTGGTAGAGCAGCACTGCCAAAATCCTTCTGTCCTGCTGGTTAAATCCATTTAATTTGAAATGATGTTCAGGACCTTTTTTATGAGATATGCCTTAACAGATAGTAACAGCAATTGCTAGTTCAGTGGCCATCTCAGCTGACTGAAGGATGAAGGCAAGACTACCTCTCAAGAGTACAAGAGCTGTAAGTGAGCAGAAAAAACCCTCCAGCTATTTTGGTTTATTGTTTTTTTTCCCTTTAGGTTCCTGTTTGGAGCTCTTTTCTGCCTTAAAGTTTTAAAAATGCACAGGTAAGTAGCAAAAAAGTAGAGTTTTATCTGCTGTGCACATGGTTTCTCCTTGTTACTGAGGTTTACGTTCCATAATCTCATTGATTCAAACCCACAGTCCCTGGCATCATTTACCAGTAGGAATTTCTCCACTGGGATTTACCAGAGTGCAGCAAACCATGGAAGGGGGCAAAAACCCCACAAACCCTGAAGGCAGGAAAAATGTTAAAGTTAGACAAATAAAGTGATTCTGCCTTAAACTGGAATTCCCTGTGACATTGTAATCCTGTTAGAGTTCTGTGAATATTGCTGTGAAAGGGGTTATTAGGAGCTGCCAGCAACCTGCAGACATCATGGCCCTGCCCGTGGCTGAGGGCAGTGCTGGTGGAACGGATGATGCTCTCTGCTCCTCACCACAACTCAGGATAATTCCCCTTACTGCAGGGAGCAGGAAAGGGGAAACAAGTCCCAACCCACTGTATGCTCGTAATTTGAGCAAGAACCAACTCAGGCTGAACAGGATTGTTTTCCCTGGATAAGTGATCAATGGACAGCCTGAGGCACTGACTCAAGTGTAGTTTTATGGGTTTGTCAGAAGGAAAAAACAAACATAGCTCCCCAAACCCACAGCCAGCCCTGTTACCCACTGCCAAGAGCAATCAATCTTCTGATTGCATAGAATCAGGCATTCCCAAACTATGCTGAAATATACAAGCATATGCTCCTTTTATGTGTGCTTATCAGTTGCACTATGCTGTGGATATCAACAGCATAGAAATCCAGGAGTAGGAAATTGCATTGCAAAACCCCCAACAGCAGCACAACCTGATCCACAAGGAGAAAAAATGCTGTAAATATATCAATTAAAGGTGATGAACTTCTGCAAATGACATATTTTATAACAAAATCACAGAATTATTAAGGTTGGAAAATCCCTCCAAGCCCATCAAATGTCCAACCTGTGACAATCCTCACCTTGCTACCCAGCCCAGAGCACTGGTTCTGTGAGTCCCTGAAAACTGGGCCCAAATCACACAATCAGATCGACTCTCCTGAGATCCATTCTGACACCTTGGGTAGCCTTTTTCCCGCTATTATTTTTTGTCCTAATAAGTTTGTTATTAATTTAGCAGTCCCTGCTCAAGTCTCCAGAATTATGAATGAACTTTTACTGAAAGTATTTGCTTTTTTTCACCTCTCACACATATGCAAGTGCCTTCATGTCCACAACATATTAAACTGCGATGAGGCAGAGCCACAAGACTGAAATTGGAAGCTTAATCCACAGAAGGAAAATAGTTCTGCTTGTGATAAAACTCACAGAAGGGGAGCCCAGCTATCCCTATTCTTACTCTGTTTCTCCTCATTTGAAAAACTGCAGCAGTACTTCCAAAGCTTTAATTCTAACATTTGCTTCATCTGCTTTTGTCTTGGGGAGCTTTAAAGAGATGCACCTCCTCACAAAAAAAAAATACTTCCATGGCCTACAGAAAAATGGTCATCAGTCACCCGTGCAGCAAAGAATGAGAAAGAAACTCATCATTTTAGGGGTAAAGTTTTTGGTAGATGGGAGGAGGTATAAGGAATAAGATGACCACAACCCCACAGCTTTTAAGAATATTTTTGGCATTGAGTGTACTTTTTTACAAAAATAATAACAAAAAAAATCACTGGTAGCTCTGCTACAACAAAATTAGTAAATATTTTAATAATTTTTTTAAAAGTAAAAAATATTTCTTTGATTTTCACTGCAGTAGGACATTGGAGTTTTAATTTTGTTGAAAATTTCAAACAAGTCATAAAAATAATCTCAACATTTGTCTATCTTTTACATTACAAATATTATTTCACCTGAAAGCTTTCAGTTAGGTGCAATGTGTATTTTGTTTAAGTTCTTGCATGGCAGACAGCTTTCCTCAGGTGAAAAGGAAGGGAAATGATCCAGACAAGCTGCCCTTGCTAATGAGGCGGCCCCAGGTTTGAAGAGGGGTTTTTAGTGAGACTGTTTCTGCTCAGGACACATCCCTGTCATTAACAACCGCATCTTCCCCCTTGGTGATTGTAGGTGGGAGCTTTGGAAATTATACTGCAAGTACATCACCAGAACATAGCAATTTCACAGCACACACTGAAAATAGTAATTGTTTGACCTTGTCTATGTTATATATTAATTTAACCCCAAAATTCTAAGCTGTTTTAGTATGTTCTTGCATTGATTTAAGCTCTGGGTTTCTTTAAAAATCTCCAGATTTCATTTAATTCAAGTTAATTAGAACTTTAAGAAAACTTAATGAGGTTGTACTTAAACATGCTAGAATATCTTCTGGAGTAAACGTCTCATGTTCAGTTCTACAAGCTAATAACCACCCTAATTAGAATGATGTCCTTGTTTATCCCATTTTTAGTTTTGGATTTATAAGTACACTGATCTGTCTGAATAAATTGTCTGAACTGATACAAGCCTCTTGCCAAGATCCTATTTCCCCCCGAATTGACCACTTCCCATGATATTAATTTGTTTTTTCAGTACATAAATACTGCACAACGTACTAAAAATATTAGCTTGTACAATGCTGTATTTAAAATTCCAGACGAACCCACATTCTGAGTTTATTGTGGCTGTTTTCTCTGAAACCTCTGTGAAAATTATTCAGTTCCTTTTTGTTCAGGAGAAAAAGAACGACTAATAAGTAGTAAGGGGACTAAAAGCAAGCAAAGTAGTAAAAAGAGCATCTTTCTGTATTTAAAAATACATTAAAATGGAGTCAAGTAACAACCCTGAACTTCCACACCTACTGTTACTGCTGATTTATGATTTATGACTTACTGCTAACCTTGCATTGTGCAAACATTTAGCTCCAAGCCACATTGGCCAACCAAATGTCCTCAAATGGATTTTTTCATGTTTTTTAAAGGAAAATGAGGGCAAGGGTTGTCTCACCAGTTTTTTATCTCCAAAAAATTAATTATTCACAGCACTGAAAAAAACACCAATACCTGAACTAAAAAGTTGATCCATCTCTATCATACTGCAGTGTTGTTTTCCCCTTATGCTTGAAATATAGGTATTTATATTTTATATTTAAATATTAATAAATTAAAATAAAAAGTTTATACTAAGCTTGAGAATTAATATACCACAATGAAGATTCCCTCTTTTCACAGTCACTATTTACTCAGAGGTGTGCACTGATTATGCTGTTCTGATAAAAGCAACTGGGTGTAACATTCCCCCGTGATGAAGAATTTTAATAAGGCCTTTTCCATTTTCTCCCTCATCCTTATTCTTATAACTCTTAATGCAGATCATGATCATGCACTGCTTTCTCAAGGAAGTTCTCATATTTGGACAAACTTTAGGTAGGCAAGTGTGAGAATAATTTGTCCTGGTTTTATTACTGATCACCCCATGGCCATTGAGTAATGTCCAGAACAAGTTCAATTCCACCTGCCAGTTCCCCACAAACAAACAGAGTTTACACGTAATGTAAGGAGATAAAAAGCCCAAGTGATTAGTCCATTTTAGAGATAAGTTCAACAGACTTTTTCCTCAGAAAAATGCAGAAAACAGTACAGAACTGATTAGTCATAATTATTACTAGTCTAGAGATTTTCTTTTGTCAGAAATAAAAATTGATGGCTTTGTGTCCTCCACTTACAGCTCCTAGAAACTGATTTCAGAAGAGATACAACAGCTCTTCTCCTCCTCTTTCCCTAGAAGAGGATAGTAGGATACTCATTTCCCACCGAAAGCTAAACAAAATGGGATCTCCTTTCATCCGCTGCTCAATTAGGAGTCAGAATTCCTGAGTATGGAGCTGTTCTACTTCCCAAAATTACTGCCAGAAGGAAGTGCTGGAGCACAGACAGGACTTGGGGAGGATTTCCTTTTTCCTTATGCCTTGGGAGAAGAAGGGCTCAGTTTGGGAAGCACTTGTCATCTGGAAACATTGACTGGCAGAAGCTGCAGCGAGACGTGCTACGAGGGAAAAACAATCCACTGGCACTTTCAGATGGTGCATCTCTCACTTCCCAGGGACAACAAACAGGGACAAATGTGAGGCTGAGAGTGAGGGAAGGAACAGCCTGGTTACAGAGAGAAGGGGGAAAGAAAGGCAAAGGGAGGGCCACAAGAGACAAATGACCTTTCCTATTTTGGAGGATGAGAAATGCTGAACATTAGGAAGGATGATTTGAGTGAAGACCTAGGCCCTATTTTAGGCAAGGATTCATCAAGGCAAGATTTATTCAATCCTTTCAATCAAAGTGAAATTTATTTCTGTTTCAAAGCCCAGGCAAGTGTGTAGGAGAGAGACCCTTCTCCACTCCATAACCCACATGGTATCTTAGCAAATGTTATAGATCTAAGGGCTGAAAGAGCAGCTGCTGTTCCCCTAACTCCTGGATTTCACTATACATACAGCACACTTCCAACAGATGCTGGCTTTAGATAGCAAAGGATCTTGCGTGGACTTCTAAGCAGAGCAGATGGTTTGATTTCAAAATATCCAGAAAGACTCAGTTTTTTAACCCTTTGGTGGGCATCTGACATGAATTTCCATCTTAAACACCCTTGTCAGTGCTGAGATGGGTGTCAGTAAACTTAATCTTTGCTTTCAAATGCAGAAGCCATATTAATAACAACTCTAAGTGGATTAGAGTGGGAAAAGTCACCTTCCAGCATCAAAGCACAAAAGCTAAGTACTGTGCCATTTGTGGCTTACATAATGCTTATTTCAACTTTATTATTATTATGTTTTATCTGTGGGTAGCCCGTTGCCACTTAGCTCTGGCACTGTCTTCAAGAACTGCAAATGAAAACACCAAGCAGGAGCTGTGAAGAGAATATTCATACAAGCCAGTGTGCTTTGGATTCATCCTGCAAGCAATTCAGAGGATTGCCTAATACCAATCCACTTCCACTTTGACCATTACATCCATTGCTATTATTATGTGTTATGAACCATCCCACAGAATCAGGACATTAAAAAACAGCTTAAAAGCCCTACACATCGAGAGTTTGTTTCTGCAGGGGGAAAACCTGAGACATCTTTGCAACAGCTGAGTAATATGACAGATTTCATAAGTGGTCCTGATGAGATACAGTGTTCCGATTGCTCTGGCATCAGCACAGATTATGGCTGAGCTTAATGGTCTCAAATAACAACTGTGCATGATACTCACTCTGCACTGAATTCTGCAGCTAAAATACATTATTATTGATGCCTTCCAACTCTCACTTTATGAACTTTTTCTAATACATGAGTGTATTTTATAGACAAGAGAGACTGATTAAGAAGAGAGACTGATTTGCTGCAGTCGAGAGATTCCCCTATTTCCGTTAACATTTGTTTCCATTAAGGCAAAGTTGTTGTGTGTGTTGAACAACCTGCTATTTATCACCATGTGGACGTAAGAACTCCTTATTAAATATGAATTTAGGCAAAATATTAACTGCAGGAAGGGAAAAACAAAATAATTAGCTCATCTGGAAATGCTTTATCCTTGCATACACACAGCCCCCACACTTGAGGACAAAAGAACTTTCAGACATCCCCCTTTTATTCCTTCTCCTTTTGCATGCTATTAAAACATGCTTTTGAAGACAACTTTCAACACATCTAACTTTTAGATCTTGAAATACTGCTTCTACTGTGCTTCTCTCCAAGGTTTGCTTGGATGTGGTTCACTATTGCTCAATAAACAAACCATTGTTGTATGACTGTTCTGTCGTCAAAGAATCCTTCAGAGAAGCCCCGTGACATCATTCTCAGGATGCTGCTGCCAGAATTGAAAAGCTACATCCTCCTTGGGTGTTAGCAAAGTACTGCTAGAATATTCTGAGCTGGAAGAGACACACCAGTTCAGCTCCTGGCCCTGCACAGACACCCCAACAATCCTACCATGTGCATCCCTAAGAATGTTATCCAAAGGCTCTCTCATTCAGAAAATTAAACAAGAGTAGGTGAGGATGTGAGTCAAAACATCCCAACTCCGTGACCTCCAAATGCAATTTCTGGAAACTAAAGAGATGCAATGATAAGACTCATATTTCAAACCAGCACACTGCTGTTAGCATTGGGATCTAGACGCAAATTCTCAGCCTTCGTGTGTTAAAAAATCTTTTATTCACCAGAAGAAGTTAAAGTGGCTGATACAAAGAAACCTGATCAGTAAGCCTGAAGAACAGGGATGCATTATTAGATGGAAACACTGCCTCTAAGTCCCCTCAGTGATGAATTAGAATAACTGGACTAGATAGATTTATTTTTCAGAAATAAAAACTGAGGGTTCTTTTAACCTCCTTTTATAGGTCTAAAGATATATACTGCAAGCTTAGAGTCTTGTTTTCTGACTTTGCTCACGGTGACTTACACTGCAGGTAATATAATTTCCTAAATAATCATCAACTTTAACATAATTCTAGGCCTTAGAAGTTGCTGCTTTAAATAATTCAGAAGTAAACTGTATTTGTATACATTTTTATTTTTCAAGCAATTTATTTTAAGTAATGAGTGAAGAGGGAAAACCACAGTGTATGCTTTGGAGAGCCAAGGTAAGTTGTAGTGAAGATTTCTATCTAGAAGGGAGTTTAAGCATGTGCAACAGGGATCATAAAGGACTAGAGGAGTCAGGCAGAGCCTGCCAGGAAGAGTAATTTCTTTCTCCTGTAGCTGTTTGTCAGCCGAACCAACTGTCCACAACTTCTCCCTGTCCTCCACTCCTTTAAAGAACATTAAAATGAAGAAGTTCCCATGATTACAAATGCTTTCGAGACCTGCACTTTGAGCTGCGAGCACAGAGCCCTTCCTGGCAGGGCTGTGTCCTGGCACCCTTGGCAGCACAGCATCTGTTGCAGTCACATCCCATCAGCTGCAGGCTCTGACCCAGTTCCTCAGCTTGTGGCTCTGTTCCCCAAGTTGAAGAGATGTGAATCTGTCTCAGCTTAGTGGCATCTCCAGAGAGCTACATCATATATATTTAATTAGAATCAAAGTCATTTTAGAACACTTGTTGTTACACACTTTTTTTTTTTTTTTTATTTCATGAAATGTGTAATCCTAAATTAACTTGAAGGGATATTGGTTTTTTTCATTCTTTGGGAGCACATTTTGCCTTTGCATGTCTGTAGATAATAAGGCTTCCGTGTGAATTCTATTAAAGAAAACATCTGATTTTTATTAACATATTGCCTCTCAGATCTTCACGACTCATCAGTCTGATGGAATCATGCAGATGCAGCTACAGAGCTCAAGTTCAGAAAAGCCTGCTCATAGAAAATGAGACTGAAAACATCATATGTCCTCAAAAATATCATCAGGATTCTTAAAATCCTTGTGGGTCCTAAGTTCACTGAAGTGAAGAGGAAAATTGCCTTTGATTTGAGCAGGCTTAGAATTAATTACCTGTGGCTCTCACTGTTTTCTCCCTGTCCTGTGAATTCCCCTGGCAACAAGGTCACTCCTTTGACTACAAAAGATGGACTTTATGGAAATAGGAGAAGCTACAGAATATTGCAGTGCACTTTATTATGTTGAGGTTATTCATGTCCCCAAATTAATGGTGTGCTGGATGCTGAAATAACTTCACTGCAGTTAAACCAGAAATATATGTTCATTTAACAATGTTTACCACATAACATATATTTTTAGAATAATTAGCTGATTTAGTAAGCTTCTATTTTCTGATTAATTTATGTCTCCTTGATTGATTTAATGGCTTTTCTCTCTCTCCTATATCATTAAAAATCTACCAAGAAATATTAAAAGTAAACGCTAAATAAAAATCTAAGTTTTTTCCATTAGTTCATTCTGGTTCTCATTTTCTTTTCCAAGTTTGCCTACCAGTTACCAGGACACACTTAGGTTGCTCTTTTTTTCATCATTTTTAACAGGAAAGATAGTACCTAAGAAAGCCATTCTCCCTCCTTAGCTAAGTAGAATGATACATTACATATAGCAAGAACTAACTGGTATTTGACGTGGCCCTATTTCAGTGCAGATACACTGGTGCCACACATTCTGTCTGACACAGTAAATCCTAAATCATGCCCATGCCTTTGGATGTCAAGGCACTGTTAATTACAATTTCCCTCAAGGAGGGCTTTTAACTCCTAGATAAAGGAATTAATAGAACAGCTGCCAAATTTTCCAAAGGCTCCAGCTCTGAGTGTACTGTCAACTTAACCAAAGACTAAAGAGCCTGGGAAAAGAGCAGCTCAGTTGGAGCCTCAGCTGGGTTATGTGTTCTTGCTCTCCCTGCTTTCAGCCACAACCCCTCAGAGCCCCTTACTCTGAATAAATTTGGAAGAATCCTATACTGTTGCATGAACCAGTTTCAGGCTCCACAACACAATGCCGTCTTCAAGCATTTTGTTTTTCCTCCTCCCTACCTTGTGCTGATTTCCCAATCTCAGCATGGGTGAGAAATTAATTCAACACACTGGGATTTTCTTCCTTTGAAAACAAACATCCCTTTCCTCTCTGTGAAAAGCTCAGGTCTTTTTAAAAGCTATTTTTAGTGGTTGCCTTAATGACTTGCAGTGTCCTCAGGAAGGTTGCTGCTATGCTTAGTTTGCCATCTCCCATACAAAACATGTAATCCCGCTTTCATTCTTTGAGTCTTAAACTTTTATTTTGTGCTGTATTTATAGAGCAGGGACAGAGCATGGTGCACAATCTGCATCTGGGAGGCTTCAAAGAAATCTGAGTGATGACAGCCTTAAAAGTGCTCCAACACTGGCTGGTAATTGAGGGGAAACTCAAGTGAAAGCAGAGAGAAAGAGCTCTCAGCAAAGTAGGTTCTTTAGCCTGGATTGTGTCAAGGAATCACTGGTAGTTTTTGAGATAAATGTAGCAATAAAGGGAAGCAGACAGGATATGCTGGGACTTCCAGGGACTGGGTTGGTTTATATAAGCTGGAGGTGATCAACTAATTCAGATCATGCCGCATTCCCTTCAAGCTCCCTGGAATTGCATCCTTTGCTGTCTCCTTCCTTCTCTCTTGGTATTAAGGTAGGCAGGATGTTTAACAGGAAGACCTGATATTGCAATAATTGGTGTTCACAAGAATGCTTTGTATACCAGATTAAATAAAACTAGAAGTTCTTGCAAATAAAGTCTCCATGAATATGAAGTTAGGTGAACCCAAAATATTGTGTAGAGAAGAAATAAAGCTACCTGACTTCTAAAATTACAGAAGTGTAGAAACCAGCAATAAAATTCTATCAAGGAAAAGTAGCAGAGATTTACAAAAGACAAGAATCAAGTAACAAAATAAGAAAAAAAATGTTGCACAAGAATGCAAGCAATATCCAAAAAGTATCTGGTGCTGAAGCAGTGTCAAGCTGTTCTAACAGTCCACTGAAGCATTCATGACATGGTAAAAAATCCAAACCCAAACAAGAAAAACAAGTTAACCATGGTCTTAATACCTTTCTTGGTCAAACAATTGCTCGTGTGAACTACTAAGGTGAAAAGCAATGCCAAACACTGTCCTGACCCAATTATAAATGCTGATCACAAAGTTTGAAAGAGATTCTCAAAACTGTAAGGCAGAAAAAGCATTTTGGCTAGCCAGCATCTGTTCTGCCCTCTGATTTGATTTATCATGAACTCACCAAACAGTGGGAGAATAAATAGACAAAAGAAACACAATCAGATTAGAGCCTGGTAGAAAGAAACACTATTTTAGTAGTTCTGACAAATTATTAAATACAAATCTACAGGTGCTATGCAAAAGAAGGTGCTTTCAAATAAGCCCTGAAGCATTTAGAATTCCAGGGTATTTGAAGAAAAACTCCTTCAGGAGAAGTCTTTCAATTTTCATTTCTCAGGCAACAAACATAAGAAATAATGTTGTTTGGGTTCCTTCAAGGAAATATATTCATATTCAGAGCCTGAAATATTTCCTGAAGTGGTATCTGATCATTCTGCTTTGTGTCTCTGTTTTCATTACTGCTAAGAACTGCAGAACAAGGACAGTCTTGATTTGAATATATCTAATATGTCCTGCCCAGTAAGAAATGAGATCTCTGCCCTCAAAATTCTCCTCTTGGGAGTTCCAAAATCAGGTAAGGAGAAAGAAAATACATTCCATATTACTGTCATTCCTTAGCTCCCATCCATTCCACCTCAGGTGTTGTTCCTCTCAGATTGTGAGGTGACTGGGACACAAGAAGGGTGACCAAGACAATTCCTCATTCACTGAACCCAGTGCCAACCACTTTTCATTTCATGAACTCAGAACAAGAGCAGGAATTAAAACCCACCATTGCTGTGCCGCTCACAGCTGTGCTTTCTAATCCATGGAAGTAGAAAGATAAGTAAGTGGTGTTTGAGAGCATGAACCTTCTTGGCACATTATGTGTGATTAAAAATGTACAAAGCACACGAGATGAAGAAACAAGTAAGGACAGGCAGTGATTTGGAAAATGTAATAGTTTAGTTAAGAGGAATTAGTAAGTGGATTTAGACAGAACAAAAGGAAGGAACAGATGGGACCTGGAAGGCAAACTGGCTGTTCACCATTTATATGAATAGAAAAAGAAACAAAACCACAACTCATTAGCAGCAGAGCTGGGGTCAGTCATTAACCAAAAATGATACTTAGTTACTACAGAAATTTCTCAGATCTAAAGGCACTTATGAGCTGGAATTTCATACATGTTGGAGACTGTCCCTAAAGCTGGATTTACCTATACTTGTTTTATTTCATTTGCTCTATGCAAAACTGTTTCAAATTGTTGTTTTCTAGGGTGAGGCTAATTATAGGATCATATAATATAGAACACTCTGATGTTGCTTTTTGCTTTCATGAGTTATTCCATTATAAACAAAATGGCCCCAATACATAGGAGGAATATACAGAGGGCACCTATTAAAAGGCAGTA
Organism: Hypocryptadius cinnamomeus; assembly: GCA_013400635.1. Taxonomy (NCBI): domain Eukaryota; kingdom Metazoa; phylum Chordata; class Aves; order Passeriformes; family Zosteropidae; genus Hypocryptadius; species Hypocryptadius cinnamomeus. The sequence goes on from VYZP01012272.1 coordinate 21,681, forward strand.
AATAAATTCTTTAAAAAACAATTGAAAAAAAAAATTGTTGCATGTCACATTCATCTTTTCTGAAAAATCCCTTTGCCCAGGATTCTTCTCCTGGGAAGCTGAGAAGCCTCAGAGATAAAGGAAAACAATAATTATCTCATTACTTGTCCTCTGTTTTGCTGCTTTGGAATGTGGTTGGAGATTGTTTGTCCAACAGGTGACTGTTTCATTGGTTTCATGTCAATTGTTTTGACTTATTAGCCAACCAGGGCCAAGCTGTGTCAGGGCTCTGGAGAGAGTAACGAGTTTTTATTATTATCTTTTTAGCCTTCTGTAAGTATCCTTTGTGTATTCTTTAGTATAGTTTAGTTTAGTATTCTTTTATATAGTATGACACTGCGGCACTGTGGTCACAGGGAGATATTCTCCGGCTGCTCACTCCCCGAGACTGACGCAGTCTTGGGAGGGGCCACCCCCAGATCGGTGTGGAGACTTTCTCGGGTGGCGGTGTGTACAAGGGGCTTGTGGCTCCTTGCAGTGGTCAGCTGTGGCATGGGTGGCACAGCAGCAGCACAGTATGGAGAACCAAGGTAAAGGAATAGGAAGTGATCACTTGTTTGAGTTCCAATGAAGTTTATTTCCCTGGGGGAGTGAGGGACAAGTGACAATAATGGAGGGCAACAGAACTGCTTTTAAGGAAGGGAGGGAATAAGGGGAGGACACAACTTTTCACCTGTAGGAAGGCATTAGGGCAGGGGTGCAAGGTAAGGGCTACCCAATAGAAGCCAACAAGGGGAAGGAGCAACTCCTACAATCCAATCTTGCTTCGAGGAAGGGATGAAGGACAGGGAACATTCCAGACAAAAAGGGTGTGCTATCTTTGACAGACAAGGGTAAAACAAGGGAACAAGGGAGGTACAAGGAGATTGACAGTGGGATTGACATACACTGTAGCCATGATATTTTATGAAAAATCCTGTTCCCAGGATTCCTCAGCTTCTCAGGGGAAAAATCCTGTTCCCAGGATTTTTCCCCTGAGAAGCTGAGGACCCTCAGCAGAGAAATGTCAACAATAATTATCTGCTGCTGTGGAATGCAACAGGTGCTTGTTCAATTGGTCAATGTGGATTGTTTCTACTTGATGACCAATCATGGCCAGCTGTGTGGACTCTCTGAGCAGTCACAGGATTTTGTTATTCATTCCTTTTCTATTCTTACTAGCCTTCTGATGGATCTTTTCTCTCTATCATTTTTAGTATAGTTTTAATATAGCATTTTAATACAATATATATCATAATATAATAAACCGGCCTTCTGAAACATGGAGTTGGGATTCCTGTCACTTCACCTGACCCCTGAGGGTTCCACTGCAACAATTGGTGACCCCCGACCATGTGACATTGATGGTCACCCCAGAAGTGACCATAGTGTCCAGCCTAGAGCTGAAGAGCCGAGACCCTAAAGAGTTCACAGCCAAGGCTGAGGACAGAAGAACCTTCTGAAGTTTCCCAGACATCGTGTCCAGAGACTGCAGAGCAGCAGAGCTGCACAGCTGCTGGAGGAAAAAGGACAATGTCACAAGGTACTGTTAACTCTTCCCTTCCTGAAAATACTGCCCTTTGCAAANTTTTCACCTGTAGGAAGGCATTAGGGCAGGGGTGCAAGGTAAGGGCTACCCAATAGAAGCCAACAAGGGGAAGGAGCAACTCCTACAATCCAATCTTGCTTCGAGGAAGGGATGAAGGACAGGGAACATTCCAGACAAAAAGGGTGTGCTATCTTTGACAGACAAGGGTAAAACAAGGGAACAAGGGAGGTNTACAGATTTGGTCTACTCCCTTGAATTAAATATCTGGGATTTCCTGAAGTCTGTTTTTGAGGAGATGTATGACCGGGGGTTTGGCTTTCCGAGGATTTACCCAGCATTCAAAACCCTCTTCCCTGTTTTGAAGAGGACAGAAGCTGTGCTGGAGTCTGTTGCTCTATGTCAGGGGTGTGCTCCCTTCCCCCCCATGCCCAGCAGCAGAGAAGCCTGTTCAAGGACACATACTGCTGGTTCTCAGCACCCCCGCACCGCCCATGGCTGAGGAAAAGTTTTTTCTGCGCCCTTAGAGTGTGTGCAGAGGGAACCGCTTTTTCCCCCCGCTCGTTCTCTCCAGGGGAGTTGAGACGCTGGCCCGGCCGCTTTTCAGGCCGGCCCCGCCGACTCCGCCGCGAGATTCTCCGCTCCCCCCAATCTGGGGAGGTGCGG
>VYZP01012272.1:29096-89028 GCA_013400635.1 Hypocryptadius cinnamomeus
CAGGGCCTGAAGGAGCTGCAGGAAAGATGGAGAGAGACAATTGCCAAGGGCTGGAGGGACAGGACACAGGGAATGGCTCCCTGTGCCAGAGGGCAGGACTGGATGTCCTTCCTGGACTGGGACTTCCTCCAGCTCTCCTGAAATGTAATAGGAAAATTCTGCGAAGCAGTGCATCTCCAATGCAGTCTTTTCTTAATACTCACCTGTCTTAGGATGCCTAAGACAGCAAACCTGTGTTGAGAAGAATAAAAATGCAAGTAGGAGTCTGAGAAGTGGCAACAGTTCAGATGAAAGCCACCTAATGCTTCTCATCATAGAATGAATAAATTTAATTTTATCCAATACAATTTTTAAAACAGAATGTTTCCAACAAAGCTTTGGACTCTGTTTTAAAGGTAATTTTGGGGTCGTTGAACAAATGTGTTTTGCTGGTCCCATGAAATGCCATTTAAATTTGGCAGTTTTAAACTAAAGAGAGTCATGATTTCCCATCTGTGATTTCAATTATAAAACTTGATTTCATCAACCTGTCAGAACCCTGGAGTTTTCCCAAGCCCTGCTCACGGCCCACACATGGCCATGTCAGGGCTCTGCCCAGAGCCCAGTGAGGCCACTGGGGCTGAGGAGCTGTGGGAGCAGAACCTCAGCCTGGAACCAGGACACAGTACATGGAACACCAGGTCTTAGAAATTCTGACCATCAACCTTTTTTAAATTTAATTCTGATTGTTTCCATCACAGCATCCCTCATCCAAATCCTGTCAACCAGACCTTCTCCCGGGTTGTCTCAGAAGAGACCTCTTTGGAAATCACATTTCTATTTTACAAGCCCAGATTTTTATTTTAATTCCTTTTTTCCTGACCAGTCTGACTTAGAAGAACACATTAGTCCCACAACACATTTCATAGCTGAAAATTTCCTTGTAATTTGAGAGTAATTTAACTCTCATTTAACTGCATTCTGCTTTCTGTAATATGATTTGGCTTGGTGCAGTAGAAATATACATACACGGAAATTGTCTTCATTTCACAGAATCAATTGCAGTGAAAGAAAAGGAACACAGAAAGCTGGCTGTAGAAAATAATTTAAGCCTATTCTTGCCTTGTCTATACTACTCTTCATCTTTTAATAACCTTAATTTGCACTGTTAAATTGTTTTAGCAATGTTAATGCTCAAGAATCAATAACATACTGGCATCCAATTTTTGCTTCCCAGTCTGTTTATTGTAATTCAGCTCATTACAGAACTATAAAACAACCATGTAATCAAATATATCACCAGAATATTCTGTTTACTGGGAAACACATGTTTGAAGCCAAATCCTTTTTCCACTAGAAAAATAGCTTGATTTCAGAAAGTAAGAACAACATTTCCTAAAATTTATCAGGAGAATCTCGAACTGGAACAACGTTTAGTCATCAGTAACACATAAAAATTTAGACTACACTTTAAGATGAATCAAAAAGCAATTTTTTCCCTTGAAATATGATTCACACCTGTGCCTGTATTGAAGTGGTACTGGTTGAAGAGCATTTTGTTTAATCTCTTTTTTTTCAGCAATTGCCTGATTTTGTTTTGGAAATGTCAGGCTCAATTATGCTCTTTGATTGATGAAGGAATTAATTTGAGGGGGCAGATTATCAGTTATTAAGCTGCAGTGTTTCCACCTAAACAGATCCTACACTTAGAGGTGCATTACACAAACATAATACACTGCCATGATTATTGTGAACACCCAACCTGAGTCTCCCCAAGTCATGAATACAAATTTCTAGAGGCTTTCTATTCTTTCTCCTATGGGCAGAAGCATTACATCCTGAAAAGGTACTTTTGCAGGACAAATTCCTCATCAACAACATTTCTTTCTTCCCTACTGCCTCTAAGCCATTATACTAAAGAAAAGATGTATAGAGAAACTGCTACTTCTCACCTGAGATTTTTGTCAACCCTTTTAATTTTCTTCCTTTGCATTAAGCAAAATACCACTGTCATGGTTTGACGCTAGCGCTATGCCACTGCCCCCATGAAAATATATTCTCCCTAGTGGCTGCTGTGAGATGTGACCAGAAATAGAGCCAGGTCAGGGACTGGAAAGGTGGAGTGTCCTAGCTTGAGAAGGAAATGAGTTTTTGGGGAAGTTGTGGTAAAAACCAATCAGTGGTCAGATTTGAATATTGGCACCTGGTTTGGCTACTGAAGACATGGACCGCCTCTGAAAACACAAGAGGGTTAAAAGCACAGAATGGCTAGGGGAACTCTCTTGGTTCCAGTCAGTGAAGGAGGTCAGGCCTCCCCTGCCCAGCCAGGGCTGGGAGGGGAAGGGGAAGTCACGTGGCTGGGGTGAGGTAGGCCGGAGCCTTGGGCAGAGGAGTGGGGTGAAGGCTTTGCAAGATGGAAGGGTGGAGGAGCCCTGAGAGGCATCGGGCAGCCCCCCCGCCCCCCGGGGAAAGAGAGAGAGAGCCTGTGCCTGTGCTACCTTGAAATTTGATAAATCATGTGCTGGCAGCACAGCCAGCTGAGAAGGAGAAGAGGGGGTGCAGCATGAGAAGGTGCCCCGCAGCCTTAGGAGTTCTGGGCAGGCAGAGCCCAAGATTTTAACCCTTTTCTGGGATAACTGACACCTTAAAAATACTGATCCTCCTGGATCTGAATGAGAAGAGAGAGAGATGAAACAAGAAGAAATGAGCAAGTGTGGTGAAAGTTTGTGCAAGTGGAAGATGTCAGAAGGAGCTGAGAAGAATCCTAGGTGGGAGGAGATGATGGAGTGGCCTTTGGCTGGACTCTTTTCTTGTATGGCCATGGACAGACCCATTTTTCCTGTGACACAGAGACTGCATTTAGGGGGAGGCAATGGCTTGGAGCCAAGAGAGTGCAGTGATGTTATGTGAAGCAGTGGCATGAACAGAGACAGCTGAGGAAGATCTCTGTTCATGAGACCCCTTGGCCCCAGGAGGTGAATTTGGGGGAGACTGGTGTCCCAAAAGTGAGAGACTGTTGCTTTTTTGGAAGTGGGCAAAGCATCCTTAAAAAGGGAACCCTAGAAGCAGTTGTGGTCCATGCACAGTGGTGAGAGCACTGGACATGGAAGGAAGACGTCACAAGGGCAGATGTTCTCTGGGTGGTGCCACGAGTGACAAGGAAACACAAGAGGTTTCAACTGTGTTTCCGGGGGAAGCCTATGGTGCAAGGGGAGACTCCTCTCTCCCTGATGGACTGAGAGTTGATTACCTGAGGGGTGGTGATGGACTGAGAATTGATTATCTGAGAGGTGGTGACTGGATTGAAAATCTAAGGTCTTATTTCATGCTGTGGTGGAAATTGGGGGGAGGAGGAGGAATGGTTTGGAAGGCTTTCATTCTGAGTTCTGTGTCTGTTCCTTTTTATATATTGTAGTTAATAAAGTTTTTTTCCCTTTATTCCTAAGTTGGAGCCTGCTTTGCTCTATTTCTGGTCACATCTCACAGCAGCCACTAGGGAGAATATATTTTCATGGGGGCACTGGCATTGCGCCAGCATCAAACCATGACAACCACTTGCAATAAAAAGAAAGAAAACTTCAAGCAATGCAAAGAAAAAGGAACAAATGCTTATTTTTCTTATTCTGAATTTAAAACCAAACCCATGAAGAAAGCCTAGAGCAGTGACTTCAAGGATTTGTTTGACGGGAGGTCTTTTCTCTGGGTCCCATGTGAAAAATGCGTATTTTATGATTGGCTTTTCGCAAATATTAAAATGAATATTGTATGTATTATGTTCAAAAGTTATGCTGTATTAATTTTCTTAAGTAGCGTGTTAAATATAGTTTAGGTTATAACATAATGTTAAAATAGAAACTATGTATGTGGGATATTTTTTTAAAGAAAGGAATGAGATACTTGCACCAGATAGCAGCCACACCTAAATCTTTCAGAGAAAGAGAATTTATTGCTCCATTATCAGAAGAAACTAGCCTCTTCCCACCTCGCTCAGCCCTGAAGACACCATTAGGATTAAGAGGAAGAAGCTGACGCTGACCAGACAGAATCCTTTTGTTTAAATGGAATTTATGCATCATGTATGATGTGTATAAATATGCAATAGGCCGTTGTTTTTAAGGGTTAATCCTCTGTTAACCTGTGTCCTTTTTAGGGCATATTTTGCCCAGAAAGAGGTACCCAGACTGTCCGTAACTCTTTTGTTTTTATTGTCTCACATTGTCCTAGTCCAAATTGTCCAAATTTTTATTACTCTAATTATATTGCTATTTTTATAACCATTTTATTACTATTAAACTTTTAAATTTTTAAAAACAAGTGATTGGCATTTTTCACATCCCACAACAAGGACAAGAGCACTTAGAGTAGGGAAGTCACAGACATGTTTCACTTGCTCTTGGAGCAATCTGATACAATGGTGTGTGTAAGGAGAACAATTATAATATGAGCACTGCTGAGCTGCTGCTGTAGATAATGGAACAGCTCAGTTTCTAAGGACAAGTGCTCATAAAATAATTCACTTCAGAGAAGAGGGAAAACACTAACAGTGCACTCTAAAGATCAATACCAGGCCAGTTCTGTGGGATTTATTTAATCAGTGACCCCAGAGAAACAACAAGCAAGGAGGAAGGAAATCTGCTGATTGTGGGAAACAGAGGTCGGGCAGCGGAGAGGGTGGAAAAGGGATAGAGGAGACATGGAGTGAGCTTAGCACAAATGGCTGAGGGAAAAGGGTAAGGGAGAGAACAGGTACCAGTCCTGGGGATCCACAACAAGGAATGGACAATCTATAAAACAATGACTTTTATAATTTCACACAGATGTTGAAGTGACGCTTCTATTTTGCAGTTTTGTGGCTATCATAACATCTTACTGTGGTTTTGACTGTATAAAAGAAAAACTGACGAAAGATATGGAGGAGAAGATCACACACTTTTCCAGCACTTACGGGTGAAAAAAATTGCAAAAAACAAGGTTCAACAAGCAATTTGGGGTTATTTGTATCCTGGTATTGCATGGGATGCATTTACGGAAGCGATGCAAAGCTTCCAGCCACTGGAAAGCTGTACACGCCTCTGTGAAAAACAGATGTTAAAAGACAAAAGAAACCCGAGAACTTCCTCTTTTTCTCCTAGCCTGGGAACAGGTAAGAAGGCCCGGCCCGGCCTCTGTCTCAGGTGGGCTGGGCCGGGCAGGCTCTGCCGCAGGCCGGGCCCCTCTCCGGGGAGCCCGCCAAGCCCCGTCCTGGCCGGGCCGGGCCCAGCAGCTGCCAGGCAGGGGCAGGGAGGTTGTGGGACCCTGGCTGAGGCAGGACTGGGCTGTTAACATTTTGCCGCCAGATCCCCTCCCCCAGTGTGGCCTCTGCATGAGATCATGCCGCTGAGGCCGGAGACAGCCCTGCAGCCTGTGCAGAGGGGCCCTGCAGTTGGAATTTAATGCAGAGAAAACCAAAGACCAGCCATGCAGCCGATCCTGACACAGCCCCAACCACACCTCCTCCCACAAGCATCGAGCCAGCCCGGGACAAGTGACCATCTGCAGGCCCCAGGCAAGATGTTAACTCTTTCAGACCTTCAATCCTCCCTCAAGTGAGAGAAAGGAACAAAATGCAGGCAATGTAGAGGAGCAAAATTAAGACACCGAGGTCAGTGAAGGAGAAATCAAGTCCCAGAAGGGAGGGATGAGGAGATGCCTTAATCTTAGGGCTGAAATCCTCTTGTAAATCTATGTAGAAGGATGTAATTGATGCATCAGACTCTGTTTCCCTGTAACACATGAAAGCATGGGGAGATGAAGGGTTCAAATTGATATCGAGCAAAGGCCTCCATGCCAAAGTAAGCAGATGATAAAGTAGTTGTAATCTATGAGAAGTTTGAACAGAGAGAGAGAGAGAAAAGAGTGAAGACCCTGTGCTCTGAGGGAGAGAAGAAGACCTCTGTTCCCAGAGATGAAGATGATTTTAGAGAGAGATAATGAGAACCTTTGCCTTTGAACAGTGCATCTTTAAAAGAGTACCCCAGAAGTTGACATGGCCCATAAACACAGCTGTGGGAAAAACTGGCGGAAAATGGGAGGAATTTCACGATTGCAGATTTCTCCAGGCGGCTGCTGTTTGTGAAGAAGGACATGAGAGAACTGTTTTCTTGTGGAGAAGTCTCCATAACATTAACAAGAGGGACTTCTCTCCCTAAGTGAACTGAGGAAAGACTATTCTAGAGGTGGTAAACTGACTGAAATTTTAGGTTTTGTTTCTTTACAATGTCATTGGGAAAGAAAAGGTTGTGGGGGGAGGAGAAGTGTTCTGAAGATTTTGTTCTGATTCTTATTACTCTTTTTTTAGTTACTGTTAATAAACTTTTCTTTATACCCTTTTAAAGTTCCTCCTGGTCCTACCTCACAGCAGGAAATGGGTGAGTGCATCCTAATGAGTGCACTGGTGATTGTCTAGCACTGAACATGTATAATCGTGGTTTCTGCCGGGCTGTTTGGGTCCACTCTGGCTAGCTATAGACCCTTGCCCACACGATAATTCATAGACGAAAGCAAAAGATTGAGAAGCGCTCTTCTCCACGTGGGAAACGTTCTCCTTTATTCCAAGAGACACACCAGGCGGACAAAACCCATGGGAGAAAAAGAGCGTTCCCTGGTGGCAGGGGACTTTTATACCCCGGGGAATGGGGACAGAGGAAGAGGTCCACAGCCAATGGGATACCAGTGAGGAGTGGCGAGGGGAGGGTCTCTTTACCCAGGAAGAGACCACCAGGGGGTACTGGGGTACGTGAGGGAAAGACCATGTGATAGGGCAAAGGGATAACAAACCACGTGATATAACATAAGCTATTCAGTGCAATATAAAAGACTACTCTGTGCAAATTCCCAATCACTCCGTGGAAAAGAACAACTAAATAACTATTTAGTGCAGCACAACATGAACCCACCACACTCTTTGGTGCATTGGCTGGGAAATCTCAAATTGGTGAACCAACACCATTACAGTTTGTTTTCAAACAGCAATAAATTTTCTGATACTGAAGTAATAGAGAAGGTTTCTGACACTGCAGTTTTCAGACCAGACAGCCTGAAGAGATCACATGCATCCTTTGGTACAGAACATGTGCAAACATCTGTGATTATGGCTGGCACTGCATAAGGAATAAATCTGCTACATTATGTAATGAAGCTCCTTTTGAGTCCTACTTCTTATGACTATATTTTGCTGGTAGAGAAGCAATCCAAGACTCTTGACATAGAGCTCAACTCAAGTAAAAGCATTATAGTGTGCAAAAGCATGACTGCAAAATATTTACGGTAAATAAAAACACAAATATAAACCAAAGGATGTTATATTGTTACTCAGACTGCAGTGTTCTATTAAGAACATTTTGAGGATTATTATAAAAAGTGCATCAAATGTTTGGAAAAAGTGAAGCCAAGGTCATGTAGAATTCAACAGCTCTAATTAAATAACACTTCTGTTTAGAAAACAGTAGATAAAAAGTATATTAAATTCTTCAGTGAAAATAAAATTGTGTGTCAGAAAGAATTTCATGCTAGTATTTAATCTCGAAAAGCAGAGACACTAGCTTGTACTAAACTAAATCATAAAAAGCTGGACAACACAAACCTCTGAGCAAAAGTTCTTTTATCTCAGAAAGAACCCTCAGGACACCCTTTAACTGATAATGGGGGGAAAAAGTCCCACAGAATTCTCCAGTATACCTATTTTCACCTTAAAAATCTAAGGAGAAAATTTTGTGCATGTTAATGATGACATAATTTATGCACTTTCTTCATGTACATTTAATATTTATTTAGGTGAGTAATTACATCATTAGGTTTAGCCTTTGCTGTTGTAGCAGAAATTTTTTCCCACTTATGTGGAGACTCTTTTTTGTGTTTTCTTTGCTTGTTTGATTTTTTTTTCCCATAAAGAATTTACTTCTCTGAAAACATAGAATTTTGGAAGGAGCCCATGTGAAGATGTAGGTGCATAGATGGGCATATTTGGGCACTTCACTACCTCAGCTGCTTACAACATATCAAATCAATATTGTAAACATTTCTTTCTAACCCCTTCTAAACCATGCAAAATCTTCCTTACAGTGTACCTGGGGGTGTCCTCTTATTTCTCCAAGATCTTTTTCAGCGGTTCAAAGAGGATTGCCTTCTGTGGGATACCTCCTTCCCTACAACCTGGTCATTTCCACTCTGCCCGTAGAGATCCCAGCGCCCATCCCTCCTGTTGGCATTTCCCAACTCAAGTGTCTCCTCACAGATGTGGAGGAGAAGTTACACAGTTACACTTCCTATTAGATTAGTCCAAGTAAAGTGAAGTCTGGTTAATTTCTCTTTCTAGATTTGCATTATATCCCACACAAGTGAAACTGAGAAACAAAACTGCAAATTAGGCATTAAGCCAGCATATTTATAGAAATATCATGCAGCAAAATGAGTGTCTAAATTCAAGTTCAGACATGGCAATTGCCACTTGTGATGACAGTAGGTGGGGCGAAAATTAATTCTTCATCAGACTTATACAACTCTACTGTGATCATTAAAGATATTTTATACTTTCTGGTCACAGAAAGAAAGGATTTTTTCCTAAACTTTGTGTACCAGGAGAGGGACAATCTGAGAAACACTTCCAACAAAAATATTTGCTTATTTGAACTCAGAGGAGAATGCATTGTTTATTTTTTTAAAAATGTCATCCTCAAAGCCTCTGCTAATTCCATAGCCAAAGCAGTCCATTTTATTTATTATTTATCTGTATTTCTTATTTACCTGACCATAACAAATAAGCTCTTCTTAAATTCTTTGTTCAAAGAAGAAGTCTCTTTTTCTACTAGGATTTTGGGAATCAAGTGTTGAATATTTTACATATAAATACCAGCTAATGTCATATTTTATTGTAAGTTTATTCTATTGGATTTATTTTACATGTATTTTGTGGATTTAATTACATGAACAGAATTCAATTTAATTCCATTTCTATTAATGGATAGATGTACTGATAAAATGGAAGCTGAATTTTATGAGATGTGGATCACAAACAAAATCACTATTGGACTTTTCCATAAATTCACATAAACCAATTTTATTTCCTTAATTAATTCTGGAGAATGCAGTCCTTTATATCAATACCTCTGTTTTCTTCAGAGAAGAAGTATTTCTACAAGGATATTCATTATTTGCTTATGGTTTACTATGATTGATTTCTTGTTCCTCATCTATTAAAAGCTCTGATCATTACAAAGAAGAAAACTTTTCCTGTTCTGTTACAAATCAGGCAACAGTGAGAGTGAACAAAAATAATTCAGAAAGTGATTCATGCATCCCCATACGTGGCAAGTAATCTATTTGCTGAAATACATGAACTCCTTGGCAAATACTTGATAAAACCCTGCCCATCTGGGATCAGTCTGAAAGCTGCACGCATAAGGGACAAGACCAGGAACATCATCCAAAGCGGAGTCAAAGACAGGAATATTTTTTTTTTTTTTGTCAACCTCAGTGGGCATTCAGTTAAGCCCTAAAAACTGAATGATAAATTTAGTACGCTGTGCTCAAAGGTGAACCTTAAAATAAAATGTCTGCTGTGCCAAGAACAACCCAGCAGCTCCCACTGCAAGCTTAATACATTGCAGATGAAAGAAATATAGATTTGAAAGGGGGCTCTGAAGAGTAATTACCAAAGTACAATCAATCATATAAAATGCAAACGCATTCTGTTGATCAACAATAACTGCACTCCAGAAGATTCATACAACTTGAAATATCTAATTAACATCTATGCAAATATCAGGCATTGTCAACAAAAGCACCAGCTGCAGCTGGGCAAATTCCTTGATAATCTCCAAAGACTTTGTGAAGTCATGGGCACAGAAGTTAAACAAACACCAGAGATCTGGGTGGAAAACTGAGCTCAGAAGTTCCACATTTGATGTGATGGTGCATGGATGTCTACCCTTGCTGTCCTCATTTGTTCTCTTCAATAAATATAGATTAGCAATTAACCACTGCTCCTCTAGAAGCGAAAATGTATTACAGGAATACATTCAACATGGATTATAGGATGTGAACTTCTTATTGATCAACTTGCAGAAAATGACCTCAAAAGTGCTGCCAGGCTTGTGTGATTGGAATTATTTGTTTTATCATTGTTGTATCCAGTTGTGTGAGATGCATCATTATAGATGTGCCAGTGTTGCTAGGAAGCAATTCGGATTAAAATGGTTCCAGTAATTCCACACATTCCCCATTTGCGAATAGGCACTTCATTTTCTTTTGTTCCTCTGTGTGGAGTACCTGAGAGAGGAAAATGGATGCAGCTCAGTTCTTTCAGCACAAAACTCATCAAGCAGTTGCAAATAAAACATAGGTGCATTTACTGGAGTTTGCATAGCTTGGGAATGAGAACCATATATTTCAGTTAGATGTGGATATTTTTATAGAAAAATAACAAAACTAAAAGCTTTTCTTTGCTGTGGAAGAGCTATGAAACTCCACATACCATGATGTCATTAGGAAAAGTGCAAACCTCTGATTCCATATTGCTGGATGGAGCTGAGCCACACTAAACCACAGAATACTGCCAAAGAAACTAAACCACAACCAAGCACAAGAAAGGAACTACAAAAAAAATTATACTTCATTTTAGCTGTAGCACACTGAACAGCAGAAAGGTTTGACTGTCACACTACACTGAGGGATAAATACCAGGGAAAGAAAGATAAAATTGTCAAAACAGTTCCTTGTCACTGACCAAGCAGATACTAAAAACCTACTGCTCATTAAAATTGAGGCAGAGTGGGAAAATTACAAATTTAAATTACAAACTCCCAAGTGGCAGAAACACACATGCAAAAATTTTGTAGTCCCAGTCTAAAAAGGTAGAGAATTATTTACAACAAAACATAATCACTTGGTTCATGTCTTGGACACTGGACAGTCTTAAAAGGACTAACCCCTAGCCAAGATCTGTGACAAAACATAAGAGAACTACAAACCCCAAAACAAATCCTTGACAACACAATCAGAGATTTATAAATAAATGGAATTACCAATGTCAGAATGAAGATTAAGTGCCAAAAATCCTTTCATCCTTTCAAAGCTACACTACAGCAAATATTGCCAGTCTGATATTTAGGAAAAGCCATTTTGCTGCTGGTTTAGCCTCATTTTCAGGAGCACCAGAAAAGTATGCACAGCAAAGATGGGAACAGAAGCAGCATTGATTCAAAAGAATATTCAGGTGGACCAGAAAGAACTCTATCAAATTCATACAGAGAGGAGAAAAAGGAAAAGACAGTGTACAAACAATTCAGATGACTCCCAGAAAATAAGGAAAGGGCACAAATATTTCTGGCTTTAGTCATGGGAATGATGTGGCCTGACTTCATGCAGGAGAGAATGGCTGCTATCTCACATTGAGCTCACAGTGCTGCCTAGGGAAGTTCACAGCCAAAGCAAAGACCTCGTAATCCAGGTGGGATTAAATTACACTGAGAGAACAACAACTACAACAAAATTTAGGGTCCAAGAACTGTCATCAATTCGCGTAACAAAAAAAAATAAACAGAAGAGGAATCTAAACAGAAAGCCCCAGCTCTAAAGGAAGTGGTGACTCCAGAGGAACAAATTCTGTTCCATGTTTTTAAAAATTGTTCCTTTATCTCAATAGGTTTAGGACTTGTACTACTCTGTGCAGGACGTCAGTGATCCTTGTGAGTCCCTCGCAACCCAGGATATCCTGTGATCGTATGAATTTTAACAGCAGTATCTATATCAATGAGTTTCAATTTTTATTTGAAGTGCAGAATTTTGGAATTCCTCCTCAGTATCATCTCATCTTATCTACTAACCACCTAATGTTCCTTTAGAGTGACCCCTGAAATGGCTGCTTCTTCAGGTGTCTTTAAAGACTTGGCTGCACGATCATGAACACTGTTATTTATGTTTATAGAGTATTGGAACTGTGAATACACAGCTCTGAGTAAATGTCACCCCCTGATCAATAGCAGCTCATCAGACCTAATCAGATCTTGAAGAAGGGCTGTTTAAAAATGTCATTATAAATCAGAGAGGAATTGCTGAGATGATGAACCAGTCAAACAGAAACTCTTGACCACAACTTTCTATGGCACAAGAGTTGAATTCTGACAATTTTCCACCCAAAAAGGCTCAAATTCTAAGGCACTGCTGATCAAAACACCTGCAGCTCTAGAACTGCTTGGAGTTACTTCTAAATTATTCAAATATCATAAATTAAACAGCTGGACACTATGGCAACCTACTCTGAGCTGATTATATAAAATGGTACCATATGGATACTCAAGCATTCCCAGGCATGTCACAGAGGTCATGCTGAAAGAGCCAGGGAATGCTGATCTGAAACACTGAAGTCATCTTGGCTGCTCATGTAGAAGGATTCTTAGCTGAACAAGGCCATGATATTCTCCTACGGGAATTGGACAACCCTGGCCTGCAGATTATAGAGATACTTTGAAGACCATGTACTGTCCTCAGAACAAGATAGACCATGTACTGGCCTGGAATAGATACATCAAGGAAGAATGAGCATTGTGCTGAGACCAGCTGCCAAGCACGTTGTGAGAACTGCTAACTTGGCACACCTTAGCTAAAGATGTTATAGCGTGACAACCAATCAGTAATTAACATGTATGTGTGAATATAGCTACTTAACCAATGAGCTTTAAGCATTAGTGGCATGAGACAGTGTATAGAGAAAGATAAATATGCCAAAGTTGCTGAATAAAGGGAGAACGGCATGTAGCCACATTGATGTGAGTGTTGTTGCTCGGCCGGCTCTCCCATTTGAGACCCTCTTCATGCTCACAAGTTTTCCTTTTGTCAAAGGACAGTCATGGCAGGTCTCCCCAAACCTGAAGCCACCCTTCGTTCTTTCATAAAGAGTGACATTTTCATAATAAATAAAAAAGTAAAAAGAGCAAAGACACACATTAACCAACACTACAATCCTATCAGACAGGGAAGTTTATTTTTTATTCATTTGATTTATTGGCTCACAAACCTGAGATCTCTCAAATGACATTCAACTATTTTCACTCATAAAAATATTTTAACTACAACATTTGCTAAAATTTAGGATAAAAACAACTGCTGAAATACTGTAATATTTGTGGAGACAGAATATGATTTTTTCACTTTGTTCTAACAAAAGAGTTCAAACAAGTGCATTAGCGGGTAAAATCACCCCAGTTCAGGTAACTGTGGAGAATACTGAAGGATGTGTTTAAAATTACACCAAAACTCTTTTTCAAACCAAAGCCACTGTACCTCAAATTCCTCTGAACATTTTCCTCTTTCAGGGCATTAGTCAACCATCTGTTGATTATTTAAAACTCAAAGCAATTCACATGGTAGCACTTCTAAGGCAAGTCTTACAGGAAAAAAAAAAAAGAAAAAGGAAAAATATGAAGTATTTCTTGTTATCAGTTTCTTCTCAGATGAGTTATTTTTAAAGGATCAATTTGAGCAACTGCTAATAAGTAATTTCTGTATATCCAGGAGGTTAATTAGTTTGTTTTAGTTAAGCTATTAGGTCTTTCTTTGCTCCATCTCCTGTGTTTTCTTCTTTAATTTTTGATGCGATATTATGTAAAAACATTGATTTCTTCCATCATAATGAACAGAAGTACAAACATAGTCACATAGTTACAAGAACACATCAAAATTAGAGAGAATTTGCATATTATGTTATAGTTTATCACCCTTCCATGCCCTCATGAAAATATAATTTGATTGGTGGCATTCCTACTATTTTTATTTTTTTTTAATCAAAAGTGAATAATATATTTTAATCTGAAGAAGCAGCAGAATAAACCATAGAGCAAAGCCCTCAAAGCTGAGTTCAGAGGTGCAGCCAAAGGACCACAACACAAGAAAACTCCACAAAAAAAGTCTATGAGAAAGAATGAAAAGAAAAAAAATTCTAAAATCCAAACTCCTATTTTCAGAAATAAGCTAGAGATATTTCCTTCCTACCGGTGACCACTGTTCATCTTATCCTGTCTAAACATGGTGAACCTTATCCATTACAAAGCTTAACATTTTATTTATTTACTTATTTATAAAATATGAATTTAAATAAACATGTATTTATCATTATCAACAGTTATTACTAGAAAAAGAAGTGCCCACATTTTTTTAACTCCATATCTGTTGGTAGATCAAATTAAAAGTGCATATGTCTTTCAGAGAAATTATTTCAGTGTTATCTCACCAAAAAAAAACTTTAAAAAAATACCAATCACATGACTTTGTGATTATTTTTCAAATTTTAAGAGCATGTTTTCAAAGGGAAAAGATTCTTTTACTGTTAGTGAGTAGTCTTCAAAGCAGTGATTTCTGAGAGGCTGAATTTTTATGCCATTTATGCTGTCCAATGGTCGAGAGGAGTGATTGCAAAAATTACAGTAATTCAGCAGCCTCTTTGCATTGAATTTTCTATTTTTCTATTTTTCTTTATTTTTTAAACTTCCTTAGCAGGAATAAGTCATTATACAAGGATCAATTTACAATCTTTTGATTAGATGATCCCAGTTTCCTTTTACCCATATTAAATGTTCATTATAGGAAGCTCAAAATCCGTATGGATTTTTAAGGTACTTGAACTTGGCCCAAGGATTCCTTTGTCATTACTTAAGAGAAGAAGATGGTAAGACTGAATGACCACACAATCCCCAATTCCTTAACAATAAAACAAAAATAGAGAAATGATGATCTAGAATATGTGAATTACAATCTCAGCTGCATGCCCCGTCCCATGACTGTTCTCTCATCCTGCTGGAATTCCTTCTGGTGATATTTTATCCAGAATTTTCTTCAGTCTTTGACACTTCTCTTCATTCCTATTCAAAAATTTCAGCCCTGGAAACTACCAGGCAGCTGTTGGAGCTACTGTTGGAAGAAAGATTACTTCGATCTAATTTTTTGTGTTGTTCCACATAAACCATAATTTTTTGCCCCTAAACATACATCAGTACACATTAAAATTTAAGAATTTTGTTACCTTACTTCAGAATAATGAGTCCTTAAATACTGGCTTTATTCACTGCTTAGCAACTGCTTTGTGAATTAAAAAAATATCGATTATTTGGAACTTATTTACTTCATACAAAAAAATTAAAGCAAACCACATCAGCATTTCAAATTATTAACATCCTGGTCACCTCAGAAGTGTTGTGAAATGCTAATTTATTTTAATGCTCTGTAACTCTGTGTGCTCAAACAGGATAATACCACTGACTAATTGACACTACCACAATTATACCAAGTAATCTCAGAGAATTATCAGCATGGAAACCAGCAAGCAGCTGTAACCATGACATCAAAGCTCTAAATACAATAATATCTGGATTAAAATGAAAACACACTCTAAAGGCAGAACACGAATAAAGAGATGGTTCTTACTGAGCACAGGAACAGGTTTCCCAGAGAAGACAAGGAATCTCCATCCTGACAGGACAACGACACCACCGACCCTGAATCTTTCTACAACATTCCTCAATATGTATATGTTCTTTTTCGCCTGTTTTAAGCAGTCGTAATGAAGGTTATCTGGGCTCAATACATATAAAAATTAAATGAAAAATGAAATTACATTAAGCACATATCTATTCATATGAATTTGCTTCGAGCTTCCTTTTTATTCAAGTAGTCTGTAAACTTAGGTGAAAACTGTTGTCAGAAGGATAAAAATTGAAGTAAATTATTTCCATTTTTCTTGGAACAAGCTTCATACATAGCATTTCCCAGAGTTTACAGCTAATTTAGTGAGTTAGTCCACTGAATTTACTGAATTAGAGTTTGGTCTACAGTTTACTGATAGAATACAGCACCATACCTGCCATCAAGCTGGCATACTCAAGATTTTGAACTTCTCTTTTGGTGTAGTATAAATTTTAAACTTTTCTATGTAGTTCCTTAATTTTTTTAGGTTCAATGTTCATGAACAAACAACACAGAACATTTGGGTTATGCACTGAAAGTGAGAATATGATTATTAATAAAGTAGATACAGATGTGAGGCATAAGGTATATGTTTTTTATCATTGTTTATTTCTTGATATTAAATATTAATTCATTAAGACATGGGTATTTTATGTGATCTCAGCAAAAGTTAACTGAGTTCCTGCATTTTCTTTCAGAAGTAGAATATAATCCTGATTCTCACCTCTTGCATACTACACTCTCTTCATGGCAAGGATGAATCTGCTGAGAAATGAAGATGGGGGCACCATGACTTGATGTTTATATTTATTTTTTTAGTACTCAAGTTGTGTATTATCTCAGCACTTTATATCAAAACTGCCATTCCTGACTTCATAACTGGAAGTTTCGTGGTTATTAATAATCCATTTCTGTAGTAGTACTTTGGTAGGTTGATTAGAGTTATCACTGCAGGACTACACTGACAATGGTGTTCCATATTCCAGACTATCTCTGCTGGGAGGAAAGGCTGGGAGAGCTGGGATTTTTTCCTGGGAGGGTGGGCAGGCCCTGGCACAGGGTGCCCAGAGCAGCTGGGGCTGCCCCTGGATCCCTGGCAGTGCCCAAGGCCAGGTTGGACACTGGGGCTGGGAGCAGCCTGGGACAGTGGAAGGTGTCCCTGCCATGGCAGGGGTGGCACTGGATGGGCTTTAAGGTCCATTCCAGTCCAAACCATTCTGTGATTCAATCAATGTCCAAAGATGTTGCATTCCCAGCACCCAGCCAAGCCCCTGAACCAGCATCAGTGACAGGCCTTGCTGCAATGTGAACTCTGTATTCACAGATTTTTCTCCAGCATTTCCTCTAATGCTACAGAATTCAGGGGCTATATTTTCAGCTTTTAAAAAATAAGTTCTCAGTTAAGTTTTCACTGAACTTTAAAGCTCTTACACAAGATATTTAACTAAAACAACTTCTGATATGCTGTATTTATTCATATTTATTTTTTAGTGATATCATCTCTTTGCCCCAACAGAACTGAAAGGATTGCTCAGCTGTGTGGTTTGGGTCTCTGTGTTATGTTTTATTCAAAGTTTTAACAATCAAAAAAGCTCAGAAACACAATTAGCTGCTTGTTCCCACTTTGCATTAACCTTCAACTTCAGGCAGCCTTCCACAAAATTCAGGATCATCTCCTGATTCATATCTTATACATGGGTGCATTTACCACACATTTTTAACATAAGAACTCTGAGCATTCTGCATTCGGGAAATGATGCAGTTGAGCAGATGCCTCCCTTATGGGAGCGTATTATTTTAAATACTGAAATACAAGCCCTTGTAAAGATTTGAACTTCGTCCGTTCTGAAAGTTTCCAAAATCTACTTAAGTCATGCAAGATCACTCCAAGAAAAATGGTTCTTTCTCTTTGCTTTAGGTCAAGAGATAGAAAGTTAAAACAAAATTTCATAACTTTTGCAACTAATTAATTACAATTCTAGCACAAATATTTCAACTTTCAGTGGAGAGCAGCTAAAGTTAACTTAGACAACAAGAGCAGAAGATACACAGAACATTCTAGATTTCTAGATTTCCAGGCACCATGAATTGCTCTTTATTTAACTTCCAGAAACAACTATAGAATGCTGCTCTGCCCGTGGTGCTTACATGGAACAGGAAAATAAGAACTGCAATTATATAACCAGAATTCTTCATTTACACTGGTGTATGAGGCAACAAATATCAACATGTCTGTGATGTGCAAGGGCTATGGAATGAGAAACTCTATAAAATAGAGTATTTGGCATTTCTTGGAGAATGAGAATAGACCTAACCAGAAAAACTTCTTACTGGCCATTTTTTACAAAATGTCTTGTTCTTGCTGTGTTTTTCTCAAGGGAAGATGAGAACCTTGCAGGAGCACAGAGTGGGCTAAAAGGAAGTAGGACAGGCAATTCATGATCTTATTGCATGGGAGATGTATCTCTTATTATAGTGGGAGATAGGACCTTGAAAGGAACTTTTGAGTGTTGCTGCACCAAAAAAAAATAGTTAAAGTAAGATTTCAAGAAGCCTTTCTGGACTGTTCCCTCAGCTTCTCCATGTCTTCTTTAGCAGCAGGATAAGGATGTCCAAATGCTTCATCTGGCAGCCATGAAAAGAAACAAACAAACAAACAAACAAATGAACAAAGAAAACAGTTATAGAATCATGGAATTATAGAAGGGACCCACAAGAATCATCCAGTCCAACTCCTGTCCCTGCACAGACACCCCAACAATTCCTGCACAGACACCCCAGCAATACCAGCCTGTGCCTGAGAGCGTTGTCCAAATGCTCCTGGAGCATCGTCATGATATTTTATGAAAAATCCTTTTGCCAGGATTTTCTCCTGAGAAGCTGAGGGGCCTCAGGAAAGAAATGTAAACAATAATTATCTGCTGCTGTGGAATGCAACAGGTGCATCTTCCATTGGTTCATGTGCATTGTTTTCACTTGATGACCAATCACAACCACCTGTGTCGAGGCTGTGAGCAGTCAAAAGATTTTGTTATTCATTCCATTCTATTCCTTTCCAGCCTTCTGATGAATCTTCTCTCTTCTTTTTAGTATAGTTTTAGTATATCATTTTAATATAATATATATCATAATATAATAAAACAGCCTTCTGAAAAATGGAGTCAAGATTCTCGTCTCTTCCCTCGTCCCAGGAGCCCCCTTTGGTTCCACCATACTGGAGCTCTGGCAGCCTTGGACTTTCCTGACTGGAGTTCAGCACTATAAAAGGTGCTCAGCATCAACAAGAAGGAAGTGGCTAAGCAGAGAATGTTTTATCTGAAAGTCTGATTTTGTTGAGTTTTAAGCTTCAGTAAGGTGAAATTTGCTCTACTAGAAGGTATGTCCCAACTGACATTCAAACACCTTTTCATCTTTAATAGGTGTTTGTATTTTAATTTCATAATAAAATATCAGGGGATGTTTTTAAAACTTCTAAAGCATGATGCTACAAATTATCAGGTGCCCTTGCACTTTTATAAAACGTATTTGAGCTGTTCCTAAACAAACTGGGCAAGAGAAAATGTTTCAAAGCTCACTTCAGGATATGGTGCAACATCTGGACAAAAAGTCCTGCAGTTATCAGCGAGCCTCTATGCTGCAGTAAGGGGATTACCAGAAAAAGCTCTTCACTGTCATTCTTGAGCTGAAATGAGTTTAGAAGTTGATCTTTTATTGAATTCTCTTTAATAAGATTTCTGCTAAATGCTGCAGATTGCATTTCCTTTACCCAGCTTGAAGAAAGTTTGCATTTCCACACTCATTTAAATGTTTTGGGTAAAGATGAGCTGTGCTCCCCTCACCTAGAGGGAAAAATCTGTCCAGATTCCAATGTGTCCATGATGTACAAAGGTACATTTTCCTTCCCACCAGTGCTCTCCTCTGACACAGATATGGAATGGATACCAAGTGTCTGCAAACGGATGGGTTTGCTTTGAAACAGAGCTGGGGCCAGCAGAGAGAGGATCCAAGAGAAAGGTGGATCACCCAGATGTTCAAACCTGTCCTGCTTAGTTTGTGGATTTTTTTTTGTTGGGTTGGTTTTTTTTTTTCCCCCCTCCTTTTTTTTTAAACTAATATTTAAGTGATAGCAATATTCACAGACTTGACTTTTCCATTGTAAGGACCACAGGAAAGATTAGCAAGATGTCCTGGTTTGATAAGAAACTGAGTTTTTTGGGAAGTTGTAGTCAAAACCAATCAGTAGTCAGATTTGAATATTAGCACCTGGTGTGACCACGAAAGACATGGACCGCCTCTGAGAACACAGGGGGTTAAAAGCAGAGAACTCCCAGGGAAACTCTCTTGGTTCCGGTCAGTGAAAGAAGTCAAGCCTCCCCTGCTCAGCTGAGGGCTGGGCGGGGGAGAGGAAGCCATGTAGCCCGAAGTGAAGCAGGCCAGAACCTTAGACAGAAAAGGGGGGTGAAGGCCTTGCAGGATGAAAGAGTGGAGGAGCACTGAGAAGCATCAAGCAGCCCTCCTCAAGAGAGAGAGAGAGAAAGAAAGAGAGCCTGTGCCTGTGCTACCTTGAAATTTGGTATCTTGTGCTGGCAGCACAGCCGGTGGAGAAGGAGAAAGGGAGAATACGGCCAGAAGGTGCCCGGCTGCCCTAAGAGTTCTGGGCAGGCAGAGCCCAAGATTAACCCTTTTCTTAGATGACAGAAACCTTACAAATACTGATCCTCCTGGATCTGAATGAGAAGAGAGATAGAAATTAAACAGGAAGAAATGAGCAAGTGTAGTAAAAGTTTATGCAAGTGAAAAATGTCAGAAGAAGTTGAGAAGAATCCTAAATGGGAAGAGATGATAGAGTGGCTTTTGGCTGGACTCTTTTCTTGTATAACCATAGACAAACACATTTTCCCTGTGACACAGAGACTACATTTAGGGGGAGGCAATGGCTTGGAGCCAAAAAACTGCGTGCGTGATGTCATGTGTAGCATGATCAGAGACAGCTGAGGAAGGTGTGGTGGTGCCCTCTGTCTTCAGTGAAGAGGAAGATCTCTGTTCACAAGATCCCTCGGCCCCAGAGGGTAAATTTGAGGAGGACTGGTGTCCCAAAACTGAGAGACTGTTACTTTTTTAGAACTGGACAAAGCATCCTTAAAAGAAAAACCCTAAAAGCAGTTCTAGTCCATGCACAGTAGTGAGAGCACTGGACATAAAAAGAAGAAATCTCAAAGACAAATGTTCTCTGGATGCTATCACAACTAACATAGAAACACAAAAAGTTTCAACTGTGTTTCTGAGAGAAGCCTGTAGTACAAGAAGAACTACTCTCTCCTTGATGAACTGAGAGTTGCTTATTTGAGGGGTAGTGATGGACTGAACGTTGATCATCTGAAGGGTGGTGACTGGATTGAAAATCTAAGGTTTTATTTCATGCTGTGGTGGAAATTGAAGAGAAGAGGAAGAATAGTTTGGAAAGTTTTCATTCTGAGTTCTGTGTCTGTTCCTTTTTACATATTTATAGGTTAATACAGTTTTTTTTTCTTTATTCTTAAACTGGAGCCTGCTTTGCTCTATTTCTAGTCACATCTCACAGCAGCCACTAAGAAGAATATATTTTCATGAAAGCACTGACATTGCGCCAGCATCAAACCATAACACAAGAGCATCTGCTAATGGAGATACATCTCCTTGTTCCTTGCTTCATTGTGGAAAAGGCCCTCAATTCACCCCTTTCCTGCAGCTGCAGATCAGAACAGAAGGAAGGAGTTCTGAGTGCTGGTACAGATGAGACAGTTGTAGCTGGACTTATTTCCTGCAACTATTTCAGTTTATGTGCTGAGCATGAAGTAAAAAATATATTAAAAATTGCAGCAATTGTTATATAAGTAGAAGTTTTACAGCACAGCAGGGACAGGAGCTCCTGGAGCTGAGCAAGGGCCTGGAGCATCTGGGTGCCCAGGAAAGGCTGAGGGAGCTGGGGCTGCTCAGCCTGGAGAGGAGCCCCAGCTGAGAGGGGCCTCAGCCCTGGGTGTCCCTGTGTGCAGGGAGGGCAGAGCAGGCCCAGGCTCTGCTCCGGGCCCAGCCATGGCCCCAGAGCCACGGGCAGGGCCTGAGCCCAGGAGCTGCCCCTGCCCAGGAGGCAGAACTCCTGCCCTGGGCAGTGCCCAGCCCTGAGCAGATGGGGCAGAGAGGCTGTGCAGTCTCCTCCCTGGGGATAGTGCAGAGCCACAGGGACACACTGCTGTGCCCTGTGCTCTGGGATGGCCCTGCTGGAGCAGGGAGGTGGCACCAGAGCAGCCCCCGTGGGCCCCTCCAGCCTGACCCAACCTGGGATTCCATGACATTAATGTTAATTTTAATTCTAATTGCAGCAAGGCCTTATTAGAAACTTTTGTGTGCATAAATATGTAAGAAATGTAGCCCAGGAAGGCATCAAAATAATGGCTGTAAAATCTGAATAGGTGATAGAATTGAGTAAAAGTGATATGGGAAGTATGGTATGCCCAGCGGCTGAAGTAAAACAAAAGCTGCCTAAGGACACAGAGCACTAACATCTGGTTACATATTTAATTGAACACTTACTCTTTAAAAAGAATTTATCACTAAAACCTGTTTTCAAATTGTCAGCATGGATATTCTATAAACAAGATCATTAAAGAGAAATGTTACGAACCAGAGGCAGGTGGGTACTAAAAGAGCAAGTGCCAACAAAATAGAGGAAATGTGAGATGGCAAGAATTATGATTTTGTTGTTTGTTTGAGGGTTTTTCTCTTGTTATGGAATATTTTAGTATTGTAGCACTAAGCCCACACACTGAATAGAATAATCCATACTACTCAAGGTTACTTCAGCAAATTACAATCACACAAAATCTGTTCAGAGTGGATGTGACTTGAGCTTTTCTTGAATGTGTCTCCTACTTTCTCCTGTAGAGCAAAACTAAGGGAAGCCTTCTATGTTCTCTAATAACTTTGATTAACCTGGCATATTCTATAGTTTGATATGTGTAAGTCATGTTTGAGAATTACACAGCAGCACACTCAGTCATACACAGCTTTCTTCTTTTCCCTCCCTAAAGAATCTGAGGCAAAAGTATCATGAACATAAAAAATGGCTTAGATTTCACCCTCTTCCTTCCTAGGTGTAGTGATTTTCGTTTGCTAATTTGAGATGTTTTGGTTCATGTACTAATTAATGTGATGGATTTTAGTGTTGGTTTTCACCCTCTTCCTTCCTAGGTGTAGTGATTTTCGTTTGCTAATTTGAGATGTTTTGGTTCATGTACTAATTAATGTGATGGATTTTAGTGTTGGTTAAATGTTAATGTATTTATTAGTATATATTTATTTCTTGTTGTGAGATAGGATTAGGAGGAAGGTAAAGTAGATTGAAAACTTCAAAAGAATATAAAGAAAGTTTCATTAATTGTAACTAAAAGAAACAATAATAAGAATTAAACTTTCAGAATACTTTTAATTTTTTTTTACTTATAATGTAGAGAAATAATGTAGTTGATTACTTTTAGAATAGTCTTTTTGTAGTTTATTTAGGGAGAGGAGTTTGTTTTAGTAAACTTATGGAGATTGCTTTATAAGAAAATAGGTTTTTTGTGGTTTTTAATTTTTATGAATAGTAATTGTTTGGGAAAATTTGTAATTGTTAAGGTTTTTTTTAAGAGGTTTTTTTTTAGTTGTGTTTATAGGCTATGTTAAGTTATGGGGTATTATTTTAAGGATGAGTTGTTTAAAAACAAAGGGGTTTTTATTTATTTTTGAGATTATTTTCATTTTTGGGAATAGAGGTTTTTGGGGGGGCATAGGGGTTTTTTATTACTTTTTGTGTTTAAATTTCTTATTAAATTTATAGCTATTTTAATATAGCTTTTAACACTTTATTTTCTTATCATTTTAAAACATGTTATAGGGAAAAAAGTTTGTTTATTTTTTTATACTTTTACAAGAGGATTTTAGCCTTAAGATTAAGGCATTTATAATTTTTTTTACTTGAGATTTGATTTTTTTATTTATTTTGATGATTTTATGTTGGGTTTTTTGTGTTTGTATTTTGGGTGGGGTTTTTTGGTTTTTTTTTGTTTGGGTTTTTTTTTTTTTTTTGGGGTGGGGTTTTTTTTTTTTTTTTTTTTTGGGTTTTTTTTTTTTTTTTTTTTTTTTTTGAGGGAAGATTGACTTATTGAAAGAGTAAATATTTTGTTTGGGCTTTGTAGATGGCTATGTGATTTTGGTTGGGCTTAGTAGTTTGTGGCGGGAATTGGGGTTGGATTGGAGGGGCGGGAGCGGCTAGGATTTTAATACCTAGGCTAACACTTAGTAGCCAGGACGCTGGGGATGATGGCCTCTCTTCCCCTCTGTCCGGTGGTTGTGGGTGAATTTTAATGGTGGTACAATTTTTGCTGAGTTGGTTTGGCTTCGGGTTGTTTTCTGTATGGGTTGTAGAGCTGCTTTTGGGGTTTTTTCGGCAGGCGCGGGGGGCGGGGGGGGAGAGGGGGGGTGCGGAGGGGGAAGCGGCAAGGATTTCAACAGGCAAGCTTGGACTCAGCGGCTGATTGCCTCCCCTCTCCCCTCTCCCTTCTGCCTGCCCTGCATCTGCTGGGGCCTGGCCTGGCTTTGGCCCTGTGGCCTCCCCTCCCACTGCCCGGTAGTTGATGCGGCCTGGCCTGCGGCAGGGGCCGCCCCCGCCCGGCCTGGCTGACATAGGGGCCTTGTTACTTCGTCGTTGACTAGAAGGGGAAGGGCCCTCCTGGGCTTTTTCGATTTTTACAAGGGTGCTCACAGGGGCGTATCAGCTTTCTCCGTGGTTTAACAGATTGTCAATTCTTAAATCTAATTACTGATTGGTTTTTTTGTCAGATACGGAGGAAACTGCTAGCAGCTTCTCTTTGCATCGCTTCCGTGATGCAAAACCAGAACGCCAGGTTTGGCTGAGTGTCTGTCTCTCTTTAGTTTCTGCACAACCTTTATTAAAAATTCTCTCACACATTAAAAAGTATCACCATAACCAGAAAAAAAGTCATTATTCGGTCACAGATTTTGGAGAGCTTTACCAAAGGAAAATTTGTTCCTTACCAACATATGACCCTAAATGGATTGGAAGGAAAAGATATTCTGGAGGTGACATTACCCAGAAATAATATCCATACAGAAATTCATGCGGGAAATTTAGTAAGTGACTAAAATTATTATTTTTATTTTCTGGAATGTATCCCATGATCAATTCTACTTTTTCAAATCTCAGGGAAAAGTAAACCAAATCTGCAAAAGATGCATACAGTGAGGAAAATGAAATGAGTGAATCAACTTGCCACATAATTAAAATTAAGGAGAAATGCTACATAAAACATGCAGACCTTATAAAAATACAGGACAAATATATCACAGAACACCAGAAAATAAATCAGCCAAACTGCTGAACTGCTGCATCCTCCTTGTTCTGTTCTGTGCTATTTGAATGGCAATGCATGAGCAGCAGGGTGACGTGATCACACAGCTCATCACTGCTGGCAGCAGGGCAATGTAGGGTTCACATCTGTGTCCCTGGGAAAGTTATTTACAATCCAACTGGCACAGGGAGCGGGGAGGGCTTTAGCTCATGGTGTTGCAAAAGAACATTTCAGTGATTGTATTCTCTGAAAAATTTCCCTTCCCACCACTTGATCAACAATGACCAACGAAAAGCAGAACCAATTCTTCCTTGGGGTTCACAGGCTAAGCTGGAATGAAAGCAAAATCAACAAACAACCCACATTTTCATGGAGCTGTAACACTGATAGGTGTTAGAGATGTGTGTTGGATGGATGGCACTGAAGCAGCTGATTGTGATTATTTACCCTTAATCAAAGAGTCACAGACTGCTTTGGTTCAGGAGGGACCTTAAATGCCATCCAGTGCCACCCCTGCCATGGCAGGAACACCTTCCACTCTCCCAGGCTGCCCCCAGCCCCAGTGTCCAGCCTGGCCTTGGGCACTGCCAGGGATCCAGGGGCAGCCCCAGCTGCTCTGGGCACCCTGTGCCAGGGCCTGCCCACCCTGCCAGGGAACAATTCCTTATTCCCAATATCCCATCCAGCCCTGCTCTGTCACTGCAGTTTGAAAACTGCTCCCCTTGTTCTGCCCCTCCAGGCCCTTGTAAATAATGCAGGGCACACTTTCCATTGAAATTTCAAGACTTTCAAAGTTCCCTCTTTCCCACTGCTTCCTTGGGTGACTTGCAAACACATGCCAGTATATTCTCCTTACTTATATTACAGTCTGCAACTGCAACCGTGTCTTTGTTCAAAAAGCAGTTTAAATTCATAAGAAAGAGGGTACCATGAAGATCATGTTATTGTTGTTCTCAGATAGTAATTTTAATACAGCAGAGTTGTTGTGATTAAATGATAAACACTAAGAAAATTATTTGAAAGGAGAAACAGGAGAGTTTTAAAACTGAAGGATGGAAGTTAACTAAGGCTAAAAAACTAACTAAAAATTTATGTGTGTAAATTAAAAGAAAACAAAATAATCCCAAATCTCAAGTAATGTTATTCACAAAGCTATGATTAATTATTATAAGCTGATTTTATACATCTTTTCTTTGTTTTGTATTACAAAGATTTGCAAAAAGTTCATATAATTCAGCAGCCAATATAGATAACATGTTTGTTAAGCTATGAAACCCCTGGCTATTCATTTCCTAGGGACTGATGAAACACGTTATCAGGCTGTATATTGTAAAATAGACAAATAATGTCAGAATGTAAAAAATATATCATGTAAACATAGCAAACATCATCCTGACCAACAAACAAGTCAAGTGCCAAGTAACTGTGTGGTAAATTTGTGCTGAAAAGCAGCAATCTGCTTTCAGTGAAGGAATAAGTTTCCAGATAGACTTAATTTATTGTGATTTGTAATCACAATTTGTTTTCACCATCTTGGAATGAAAGTCAGCAATCAATCCCACTGTTCCCCCTGTAGACTGAAGCCCAGCACTCAGTGTTTTCTCCAGAAAATTTGTGATGGCAAGGAAAGGGATGGGAGGCTATCCAGGAATATTCTCTGTCTCCCCCCATACCTTCAGTGAGTGCTGCTTGTGACCAAAACAGAAACACCAATTCCATCCCAGAATTTTGTTTCAGGTTTCTCTTGCCAGCTTCACAAAGCCCAAGGCTGCAAGAAACTACCA
The DNA here is from genome assembly GCA_013400635.1 of Hypocryptadius cinnamomeus. Taxonomy (NCBI): domain Eukaryota; kingdom Metazoa; phylum Chordata; class Aves; order Passeriformes; family Zosteropidae; genus Hypocryptadius; species Hypocryptadius cinnamomeus. Next base: position 55,738 of record VYZP01012272.1, read on the forward strand.
CAAAAATACTCTAAATTTCAGCATTAAAGCACACTGATATCAGAGCAGTATAAAATCATCTCATTGAACTTCTGTTATCTCTCAAGTCATAACACAAACCAGGACATGACCAATAATGCCAGATGAAATTGATCAATATACACAAACCAGGATATGACCAATAATGCCAAACTGAACAGCTCAATAAGTAGTATCTTCTGCTGCCTTAAAGCAGCTCAGTCTTATGTTGCACTGAGCCTTTCCCCAAGCATCAGGCTATTTAGCTTCTCAAATTTATTTCATTGCCAAAGAAAACAGACTTTCTCTCTTACTGCATTTGCAATTGATTAATTAATTAATTAATTAAATTCTAAATTTAAAATTTCTCCTGCATTTACACTGATAAACAGAAACAGGGAACACTGCAGTCAATAAGAAAAGGGAAATGTTATCAACATAACATTATTGTTTGTTTGGAAAAACTCAAGCAGCCAAAAGTGACCTAGAAAATATTCCCTTACTACTGCTGCAGGCTACAGTTAAAATCAAGATTTGGTGTGACCTAATTAGCACAGGCAAATGAATGGCCCTGATCATTTGGTCCTGTAAATTATGTTCTTGTACTGTGCTACAATAAAAAGTGTTTTTTCATTTCAGTTGTTAGGGAACATTTTATAACATATAAATCACAGCTAGAATTATTTTCCCTTGTATAGCTGATATAGCACTGATAAAGTAATCTTGAAAAATTATCAGTGAAATTTCCCCAAATGCTAATGGCAGAATGTTCCTAAATTTGTAGAACCTTTGGCTTAGATGAATGTGGCTGCGAGCAACAATTAACTGAGAAGGAAAATTCGGTAATAATCACATATAACATGTGATGCAGATGTTGAATGATAGGAAAATTAGAAAATACATCCACTCAATCCATGCAATGTGATTTACTGACTGAGAAAAGATAGGCAAACCTCAGACTCCACGGCCAGAGGGGAAAAAACCCTACTTAAGCAGTCTCCTCTCTTGAGGCTGTATTTCAACAGCCTCTTGTGCCAAGGAAAAGACTCTTGGTAGCCAACTGATGCCATCTTACCAGCCAAAGTGCTTCCTGCTTGGCTGCATCTGCCCTTTCCACGCAAATGAACGGCAGCTCCCATTTCCTACCCTCAGAAAGAAGAAAGTTTCTCATGTTTTTTATATTACTGGTTTATCAGTGCTGAAGAAGGGACTTACACCCTTGTTCCCACTGAAAATGTTCCTCTCAGCATATCAAGAACAAATCTGTTTTTGCCTGTAGCAGGTGCTACTCAGAAATCTCCAATGACAAGTGTTTGAAATGCTATAAAAGTAATAATTTGGAAGTTTTACATAGTTTTCTGTATAAATGCTATTAAAATATTTTGCTCCTGCACCTGCCTACTCTTTACATTAGCATAATTTTCCATATCTTAACAAACACATCAGTGGCATTTGGTTATATTAACAGAAAAACTGGAGCTTTTTCCATCTGTAAAGCCTCCACCAAAAATTCCTGAGTTTTTATTAGGAAAAAAAATAGATGGGGATTGTTTTTTGTTTTTCTTTGATCTGTAGGTCCTCAGTTTTATTTTCTTAACTTAATCTAAGAACTGCCAAATGTTGTTAAGCTATTTGTTCCAATGACTATTTCCTTTAAAAATGAGGTTCCAGACATGCCCGCAATAATCACCAGAGCCTACCACAGGCTCCACTGCCTAACACCATTTTGACCATTACATGATCTTCACTGGGAAAGAGTTCCCCATTGAAAGTATATTTATCTCAGATGTGAATGTAACAGGAAGAGAGAATGTAATTTTTTAGAGCTTTTGGACATGTGTAGACTTTTTATAAAGGTGACAAAATAGCCCCTGGATGCAGTAATAAATCACTTGGTTGTGCAGGAAATTTACATTGGGCAATTAAAAGTTTTCCATATGCATATAAATTCAAATGTGTGCTAAGATGTTCTTCACATTGATTAAAAGTGGCTTCTGCCTGTGGTGGACATGGTATCAGTTATTGCTGAAAACTCTGATAGAACAGTCAGCTGCAGCAATGGCAGAAAATGTGTCTCACATAAAATCATAGAATTGTGGAATGGTTTGGGTTGAAATGGACCTTAAAGCTCATCCAGTGCCACTCCTACCATGGGCAGGGACACCTCCCACTATCCCAGGCTGCTTCAACCTCCAATGTACACCTGGGCCTTGGACACTTCCAGGGATCCAGGAGCAGCCACAGCTTCTCTAGGAATCCCATTCCAGCACCTCACCCCACTCACCACCAGCAATTTATTCCATATATCCAATTTAAATTTCCCCTCTTTCAATGTGAATCCATTCCCCCTTGTCCTGTCACTGCAGTTCCTGATGAATTGTCCCTCTCCTCTCTTCTGACATCATCTCAGTGCTGGATCATTTCCCATATTTCTGTTTGAATGGTATTTCAATTTCATCACTTTCAGTGGGTATTTTTTCAAAATCCATCAGAAAGTTCTGTCTAGGAAGGAAAATGAATGTTTGAAGCTGTGTTACGTAAAGAACAATCCCTCTGTGGCTGTGATATGACGGTATTAATTGACTTGAATGATGGCTTTGTAATACTTGTACATGTTTTTGGATGGCAAAAAAGATTTACAATACGGAGCAAGAAATACTAAGTTATTTTGTGACAAAAAATTTTGTGTTTTTATAATTTAAAGCATTTTAAAGGAAAACTTAGGATGGGGACGTTTTAATCCCACTGTGTTCAGGATTAAAAATCAAAGTTTAGCAGAAACATGTACTCCTCAGTCTTTTTTCTAATGTTCTTTTTTTTTCTCATATGACAGTCTGATGTTTGAATTGTCAGATGTGTAAGTAGTTTTAAAAAATGTGTCAAGCAGACACAAAATATTTTGTAAGGCTTTACTTTTCCTGGTTACAGTGTGTCTTACTGGCGAGCTTTCTTTTGCCTGATAATGAATTTTTATTTTCTAACTCCTTCATCACTCACACAAATATTATAACGAGCAAAATCTACATATTATTTGAGCAACAAATTCTGTGATCATTTTGGCTTTGAGGATGGATCAACTACCTCAGTAATCAGTGTCTCTAGTCAGTAATAACACAGAGAATTTTTCAGTTAGTTTACCAATCACTTCAGCTTGATTTATGGAATGTATTTAAAACATGAAGTATCATACAAACAGAATAATAAAAACATGCCCCAGCCAAGTGTGGTATTCCACAAATTTGCATTAGTTTGTGTCTGAAAATGGGGGTATTCAATATCCCTCAAAATGTACTTCTAAATCTCATCTAAAATAGACAGTTTAAGATCTGACACCTGTTTTTTATAACTTTGCATGCAAGAGCAGAAGATTTGTAACAGAAAGAAAACTATTGTACTACAAGAAAGACCTACATTTCTGGTTTGATACTATAATCTCAGTCACCCTCTGAATTCAATGTTCAATGTCCCCAGACACATCTTGGAACCATTATTTATCAAGAACTGCAATTCTTTATCACAAATAATCTTGAAGTAAATAGAGCATAATCCAAAGGGAAAAAAATTCCAATCTCTTCTTCTTTCATTGCTAATTAAAAATGTATTTTTAGCATAAGAAGAGGAATAAGTTTTTTTTCTGATTTTCATTTATCAGAATCAGTCATTTCAAAAGGACTAATGCCCTGAAGATAGTGTGTAACCTTATTTGGGGAATTCTCACAAGGAAATTGGAATCTGGATATTTAAAACTTTGTTAAATAACACACAAAACAAATTTCCATTGGGCAACAGAGTCATTTAACTAAAATAATTGAACAGTTACTACTTTCTTTTGTTTCCTGCTATCTTGTGTAACTTGCTAAGCTACAGTAAGCTGTTATAAAGCCATTCCTTCTGGTGGTCACCTCAATTTCACTCCTTTATTTGTTCCTGCTGCGTTCTTGTTCCCAGAAAGCCACAATATGCAATTGTTGCAATGTTTTTTTTAATCATATGATGTCATGTTAAATGTAGACAACACATTTTGCTATCAATTTTTATTTTGATCAGCTTCACATCAAGCTTTTGTGCAAAAATCAGAGACTGATTCTGAGCATGCAGGGAAGGGTGGGACTTAACATCCCTTATATTACTAAGATAAAGTTTTAATGACCAAACTTTTAATCAGATGGCTCATAAAACCCTTGCAAGTCAGCAAGGATTGGTTTGTAAGAGATGAGCAATCCAAAGGAATGATCACAGTGATTCAATACTCCTGAATTTTATAAGGCTGTTATTGAGATGATATTTAAATTACTCTCCTATGTATTCAGCTTCTCAAGAGTGGTATTTATCAAAACTAGTGTTTTTCACAGAATTTAAAATTAAGTGCAAAACTTCACCATCAACAATTTCGACAATGCACTAATATAGATAAAATAGATATACAGTGAAGAGTGCAAAATTAGTTGCGAAGGCAAAGATAACTTCCCCTCCCACACAACTTCATGCAGATTTTCCTATTATTTACCTGCTTTGGTACTTGTTTGCCATGAGCACTATACATTGTTCAGCTGGTATTGCTCAGCTAAAGATTTCTCCTTACCATAGCCTGTATGTTTTCGTATAATTTTAGATCCAAACTGACTCTGTTTTTTTTTTTTTTTTTTTTTAAGACAAATGAGCTTTGTCTGGCAACAGAAACTTTCTGGATAGTAACATAACTGAGTTCCATGTGCGCTCTCGTAAAAATATTTTCCTGATCTCTTGAAGATCTGGCAACATTTATCAAATTGTTCCAACAGACATATTAATAGAGAGATGGGGTTTGTGTGCACATACACACACTCTCCTCTGCCTCTGCATCTATAGCTTTCACTGCAGCTCAAGCAGAACTTAAAGTTCCTGATATGAATCAGGGCCAGATAAAAATGGCCAATAGATGTGCCAGAGCATATCCGGGACCTCTCAATCCTTTAAATCACTTTAAATTTGTAGCATTGCATAGGGAAGCAGGGAAGTGTCACCAGGATCTAGTGGGAGACAAAGAGAGGAAAGGATTGTACAACATTGTTGGGTCCCAGGTTGGTAAGAGCAGCTGAGAGGGATTGGGATCGTCATATCTACTGGCAGCACTGGGAATTTCTCTTGCTCTTTGTCTCCCAGTTTTCCAGTATATCTTCAATCTTTGAAATCCCCTCATCCCCCTCTCACAGCCCAGCTCACCCACTCACAAGGATCCCTGCAGGATGCTGTAAGGGGCACTTTCTTTATCCCTCACATTGCTGTAGCCTCTCAGGGGATGGGGAAGTGTCTGGAGAGGACAGCAGAGGAGGCCCTGGAGATTTTGGGAGAACTCTCCAGCTTTCTCTCAGGAGCAGAGGCTGGGTGTTGCTATTCTCCCTCCCCAGCTGTGGCACAGGAGTTACTGTGTCACCTCCTGCCTCCTACAGCAGCTACTCTCATTACCATTAAATGGGCTGTGCTGGAAGAGGTGATGATGCTGGACCAATCCCGCCCTCCTTGGCTGAGAGATGATGCAAGGAATCATTAAAGGAAAATTAATCTTGTTATGTGAAAAATATAACAATAAGGGGAAATGTCAGTTATAAAATGCACACAGTCACTCAGAGAGATTACTCTAAAGAGATAACCGTCCTTTAAATAAAAGTGAAAAACTGCAAAATTGTTTTAATTATCCAATCATATTTACTCAGTGTAATGTTCTATGGAATAGTTTGATTTTGAATTGAACAAAGAAGAAAATTACTTAAGGAACTATTCTTATCAGGTCCTAACCTAACCTTCCTGTGGTAGATTTTGAATGTTTTTTTTTCTAAATATAATTTCATCTTTCTTTTGAACACTGTTTTTTAAAATTCCATTCAATTTAACAGGTAGCAATATAATAAGCATGGATATAATTTTGTATTTCTAGTAATCTGTATAAAATGACCCATATGAATCAGTTTGAATGATTGAAAACCTTATATTAATTTAGACCTGGGACAAAATCTCCCTGGCTGCCTATGTAAAGTAGGATAATAATCCTAAACAATTTAGTAACAGTCGTGAAAGGAAGACACAAAACTTGAAAAGTTTACAGGCTTCAAACAGATTTGTTTCTTTTTCTCTGATGATTCTGCATAACTTTAACCTTGTAAAACTACTGAGCCAAGGGAAAGACACAGAAAAGATATGCCATCAAATAAAAATAAACCCCTTTAAATACATATTTGATGGAAGGTTGGATTCATGGTTTAAAAGCTGTATTTTCCACAGCCACCCATTAATAGAGATTTTGAAGCTCTCCCTGCTCACATGAGGAAATTACTTTTGCTTAAAAGTCAACACTGCAGAGGAAGATTGGAGAACAGCATCATCCTGGAGTTCCACAGGGAAAAATTCTGACACTGTTGTCGTGTTTTTGATCACATCTACCTCAAACTGTGTTCCAAAATAACAGTGGTCCTATTAATCACTCCTGATTATCATCCCAAACCTGACACACTAATTTGGCTACAAAAGAAATCAGAACTTTCATCTTTATTTTTCCTTTGTTATGCTAACCAACATCAAAGGCCAGGTTACTTCTCAGTGCCACTTGCTAACTGAAAATTAATCTGCCCAGTTATTTTTCCTTCTGCACAAAAACAAGAAGACTGAATTTCTTAAGACATTTTTTGTTAAATCAAAGAGACCTATCTGGTCCTGAGATGAAGCACAATTCCTTTCCTAAGTCATGTTGGGAAAGTTCTTCTTTTGGAACACATAACCTGAATTACAAAAATAGCACGGGATTTGTGGGTTATGACTCCTGCTTCCTAAACTTTCCTTGAGTTTATAAAGCCCTTTAAATGACAAATTACTTTGTGATTCTTAAATAGAAGAAAAGTTGGATTCACATTTATGATGGTTTTTCCTCAGCAGAATTCTTTGAACATCTATTTCATTAATACTATGACAGCATGAAGGTGATACACTTGGTATATGCCATCATTAAACTCTGTGCAGCCAGTTGCTGGGAATTATCTACATTCAGGATTGTGGCACTCTGCACGTTTGTGCCAGTATTCCCCCCAGGACTCATGACAGGTTTTGTTGACCTGCTTGATTAACATGCACTGAAGGATGCTGTTCATAGAACTTCTTCTCCACTTGTTGTTGGAGGTGAAAAATGAGTAATGAAAGACGCAGGACATCCAGGAATCAGGAAGGTGGGTTTACAGTATGTATTAAAGCATCTGAATGTCATCTGGCTCTGTTGCCTGTGCCACAGAAGTCCTTTCCCATGGTTTTTCTAGAGGATTCCTAGCTGTTCTTGCAGCCTACAAGCCAAACTAGAAGCCTCGCAGCTGCCACCAAAACCAGTGGAAGTCATTGAACATAAATGCTAAATGAGTGGCATTTCAAATTAGACTTCCAAAATGGACCAGCTGACTCCATCCATCTCTTAATGAGGAGAGATGGTGTCAGCTCATCTCAGGTGTTCTGAAAGTCCTGTCAGACTCAGAGCTTGCAGAAAGGATCATTACAGGACACAGAATCACGGGGCCATAAAACAATTCATGTTGAAGGGACAGCAGGAGGCCACCCAGACCATTCCTCCAGCCCTTCTAAGGTCCACTGAAGGGTCACTCTGTCTATCCCCTCCAGTTTGGTGCCACTGACACTGATATCAGCCCCATATTGTCCAAGTGCCCCACAGGACATGACACAAACCCCCTTTGTATATTAAAACATATGTGACTGGATATTATTGTCAGTGGATAGTACTGATTTTATCTAATTAAAATTTAGAAAATTATCATTTTCTCATCCTTTACTGTCCTTACACTGTCTAGGGCCTGAATTGGATTGTCCTGTGGCAGATGCCTGAGACCCATGAAAACTCAGAAAATGCTTTGATGCGAAGCAAATGCAATTATTTGCTGTATAAGATATAAATACTTGTTAGTGTGTTACTTTAAAGTACCTGTAACAGGTACTTTAGTAACAGGGAAATATTTGATTTTGTCAAAAACATTGGGCTCTCCAAATGGAAATGAAATAATTATTGCTTTTCATTAGTGCAAATGAGACTAACTCCAAATGAACTAAAATACTAAGCAAGGAAAATAATCTAAAACCCTAACACAAGCAAGAGAATACTAAACTTTCACACTTTAAAAAACTTAAAATTATAACGCTTAAGTATCCACAAGTAAAGTATCTGATTTTATATCATGTGTTTAAAAAACACCCTCTGTCACCATTAATCCAATCAGTAAACTTCCCAGCAAGGCCTTCATTTATCAGAAGTGACAGCAGACTGGAATGGAGGGAACTTCGGAAACCTCAAGGAAATAAATAGCAAAGCCAGTATCTGGCCATACCCATGAGCTCCAGCAGGACCAGGCTGCACTCACAGACAGGATCAGGCTGCACTTTCCTGGAGCTTATCTGTAGGACTTCTATCTCAGATGAGATTCTTGCTGAAATCCTAAGTGTGCTGGGCTGGAAATGCTGCCTTAGGTCCAGGTTTTCAAGTCAGAACTACTCAGGCTGAGCTCTCAGTTGTGGTGGGACTCAAGCTATCCCACTTGTAAACATCAGTTACAGGTAAAAGAGAAACAGAAGGACAGAAGAAAAAGAGAAGCATCTAAAAAGAATAAATGCTGACTGGGAAAGCAAAAGAAAAATAGGAAGTCTGAGTGAAAATATTGAAGGAATTGTGGAAGCTTCCGGTCTAAAACAAATCCTTGAGGAACATGCCTGGCCAGCTAAAATGAGTAAAGTTCTGGGCAAATATAAAGAGGTAAAATATCTCATGAGTAAAGTTCTGGGCAAACATAAAGATTTAGCAGAAAAACACATGGGATTGGAAAAAGCTATTTTAAAATATTTGTTACTAACTATATTAATATTTTAATCAGCTGTTCTGGACTATGATATAAATGTGCTGATATGATATAAAGAGATTTATGATATAAATCTCTTCCCGTATCCTGTTCAAAACCCAGCCATTTTCATATCCCAACCCCATTTCTGCTTCAGTGATTTAGGCATTGGATTTATACTGTTGCCTCATTATACATCCAGGTAGCTGCTGATTCTTAGTACAGAATTTAATGTTAGATTAACATACAGTCTCCAACTATTTCTTCTTTTTTCATTTTGATAAGTTCCTCATCTGTATAAAAGAACATGTTCTTTTCATTCTGACTAGTGATTAAATATTTGTTCATTTATTAATACTTAATTCATGGATGAAATAATGTCTATTTGTCCATTACACATGTAGGATTTGCTCCTATTGCAACTGAATTCAATGCCTTTGACCCTTTGAAGCCCTCTATAAGCACAATTAATGTAATCTTCTCCCTAGCTCTCTGTTTCTGCTTTGTCTGGTTTGTTCAAATTCATCACCTTTCAAGCAATTCTACCAAGCGTGTTATCTCAGCTCCTTAGGGGAAGCTCTTATGGGAGCAAATACCTTGCCACTTAATTACATTCCAGGAAATTATTAGATTGCACTCTCTGGTTTATCTTGTAAGGAAAAAAGGCGACTCTGGATATTTTGTTTGTGAATTTCATATGCATGGTAGGTCACCTGTTTGATACAGGTTTACTTTACAGTAAATAGTTCAATTAAAAGAGATTGGGAGTGATAAAGCCACCTGAAGAACTCAAAGAGCTCTCAGAGCCTCTCTGTTCTCACACATGGTTTTATTTTCCCCTCTACGAGCCCAGGATAAAAAAGAACATGAAATTTCAAAAGGGGTGTAAGAAGACAATTTGAATGGGGTCTCAGGAGCTCCTCAGAGTGAGGGTGCCGGTAGAAACACCTGATTATAAAATCAATAAAGCCCCACAGACACTTCAGTGAACACTTTGCTTTCTTCCTTTTAATAATAGGTTTTTATATTGCATTTTATCAACCATACTAAGAAATACATATATTAACATTTTCATTACACCTCCTCATCCTGCTACTACATTCTTCTGGGTGTACAGGTAAATAGCCCTTTTTATGTCTCCTGAAAAACCTGATTATTTATCAGCCTGAACCACTACCACACTGTTGCAGAGGAAATCACTGGCCAAATTCATGGAGTTCTGTCAGACCAGTATAGTTTGTACAGTTTGAGGTTATGACCTACGAAACAGGTTCATGTGATCCCTTATAAAGGGAAATTGCAGCAGCAAAATCAGTTCCCCAATGTGCACATTAAAGAATTCCTGCTGTGCAGTTTGCGATTTACTCAGGATAAGCCAGAAGACAGCACAAACAGAATCCAGAGTTCTCTGCCTGGGTCCAAAACAGAGCTGGCTGAAGGCTTACAATGCATCACGCATCTGTCCTGCCTTTACACAGCCCCGGGGTTTCAGAAGTGAAGCACATTATTCTATCCCTTGCAATATCTAATAAAATAAAAACTTTACTCAAAGGAGCATTTCCAACCTCTTCTCCCTTACAGATGAGGGACAGAAAAGCACACAGACATTTTTGTCTGTTTTGCAGGAGTTTGTTGAGTACAGAATTCCTATTCACCAACCATTGCTCCATCTACAACATTTGTGATGTTCACAGGAATCAAACAGAAGCTTCCAGCTGTTGCATACACTTTATATAGAAGATTGAATTATTTGTCTATAGTCTAAAATTCAGAGTTACGCATCTTTTTCTCCATTTTCTTACAGATTGTCAGATGAATTTTAAAAAACACCACTCTAATTTCTGTTGAACAAAGTTCATTTATCTCAGATATTCCTCTAAATTGTGGTCCTGGCTATGCAGCATATGTTTTACCTCAAACTGTGGCTCCCATTGGTGTTGCAGCAACACTGAATTTTTCTTGTTTATTATTTTTGCACTATCTCTTCTGTGGCATTGGGACTCATTAATAAGCTGAATATAATCATCTTTTAATGTAAGATGTTTTTAACAGGAAGGCTTGAGATCCAGGAATGATAATCTGCCCCTTCTCTGGCACTCTGATCAATCACAGCAGCTTCCCAGAAATAATTCACACTTATGCAAATTCTGTGTATATGCAGGCAAAGAAAAAGAAGGAAAAAAAAAAAAAAAAAACCTCCAAAATCTAAGAGTGTGGCAAATTCCCAAAAGAAAGACAACAAAATTGTACAATTTACACCATCACAGGAAAGGGTCATCACAGACGCATAAGAGCCCTGGGGTTCCAGCACAGCCAGGACCTGGAGCTGCTGCAGAGAGCCCAGAGCAGGCACCAGGATGAGCAGAGGGATGGAGCAGCTCTGCTGGGAGGAAAGGCTGGCACAGCTGGGATTGTTCAGCCGGGACAGGAGAAGCTTTGGGGTGAGCTCAGGGTGGCCTTGCAAGGCCTGAAGGAGCTGCAGGAAAGATGGAGAGAGACAATTGCCAAGGGCTGGAGGGACAGGACACAGGGAATGGCTCCCAGTGCCAGAGGGCAGGGCTGGATGGGATATTGGGAATAAGGAATTGTTCCCTGGCAGGGTGGGCAGGTCCTGGCACAGGGTGCCCAGAGCAGCTGGGGCTGCCCCTGAATCCCTGGCAGTGCCCAAGGCCAGGTTGGACATTGGGGCTTGGAGCAGCCTGGGAGAGTGGAATGTGTCCCTGCCCACGGCAGGGGGTAGAACAAGATGAGTTTAAAGCCTCTCCCAACACAGACCATTTTATGATTTTATTATATATAAGGAGGGAGTTTCATATACTTCTATTAAATCCCTCACCTCCATTTCCAAAATTTTTGCACACTTAGAGGTTGAACCACAGAAAAGTCATTGCAACTCCTAATTTATGTTGCAGTCCAGGAGGTACATGATGTAGAATCACATTTACTCACCTTTATTCAGACTTTAACTATCACTTTCTGGGATAAGTAAAACTACACAGGGTTTTTTTTTTTTTAGGATGTGTGAGAGAACACTACAGCAATCCTGAAGGAAGAGCAATTAACTCAATATTGGCTCCACAAGACAGAAAAAAAATAAGATTGCTGCTGGCTGATTAGGGAAAATATTGAAAAATAGTGCGGGTATTACTAATCCCTTTATCAGAAGGAGTTTGTTAAATTTTTAGTAATAAAGGGCATAAGTTAAACATTCTCAGGTATTTTGAGTAATCAAAATTGCTTTTTTGTCTAGGAGGGTTAAGGCAAGATGTGATGTGAAGCTCATTTCAGCCATTCCTACTTTTGCAGCTTGCAGTTTCTGTAATTAGAAGTCAATCTCATAGGGGGTTGTATGCATTGGTAAAAGGCTGTACTTTTATCATTTCTAGGAATAAGAATCACAGGAAGGCTGGTGAGCAGTTTTCAACTCAGTGAGATGCCAGGGATATGTTGGTGTGAGGACCATGTTAACTGGTTTTCCCCTAATTCATGCTGTGTCTTAGTCAGTGCATTTTCTTCCCAGTGCCAGTTTTACCCTCCCAAACTTTGCTATTGCTTCATAAAAATATATATAGGAAATAATACCCTGGAATATATAGGAAATAATACCCTGGAAACATCCCACGTACACCCTCACACAGTTCCCACACCTCTGCATCTCCTAACTGCTGTGCACCACACCAAGAACCAATGTTTCCATGAAGATAAATTATAAATAATGCCAGAAGATGGATCATGCACTTTGCTGTTGTGCTGATGGATTTGGGAGTGATTTGTTGCCATTTGTTGACTTGGCCTGGGCATGCTGGGAGAGGTTACTCAAACAACAGGGGAGGTTGTGTTTTGCATGTACAGTCAACTTAATTAATCTTGGCATCATGAAGCACAGAGCAAGAATCCCTTGGAAAAGCTTTTTCTGTGAGGCATTTCTGATGTCCTTGAACACTAGTCTGGAGGTAGTTGTGCTAAAGTTTTTTTTTACACATTTTTACTTAATAAGAAGTAATTTCTTTTCATTTCAAATCCTATATTTAGATTTAAAATCATTGAAGCAAATGGCTTTTTAATCATATAATTCTCACTCTAACAGTTTGCACTGGTTGAACACTTTTTCAGTGTGGTTTAGTTAATGATTTAAGAAACACTTCAAAAACTGAATACCATTTTCAATTAATAGCAAGGTACAGGACAAGTATTTTGTTTTGTTACTTGAATAAATAGAAAAATAGATCATAGAGATTATACAGAATATAGAATAATAGGATATATAATTTAAAAAATTGAAGACAAATTGAGAATGTAAGCAAAAATCCTGTATGGCATCCATCAGTCTATTATTTTCATTCACAAACATCCCACTACAAATGAAACTATAAGAAATTATTCTTTTTTTTTTTTTTTTTTCCCATGCATTCATGCAGTTCAATATTCAGAGTGGGATTTTTTTAAAAAAGATAAAGGCAGAGCCTGAGAGAATTGAAAATGTATTAATTATATATGTTCAAAATGCTCTTGAAGTATATTTGTGATATAAAAGAGAAGGATATTTTGGCCATTGAAAAATTAACCAAACATGCTAACACTTCTTAAAGCAAGGTTGCTTTTGATTTTCAAGAGATCAAACCTATTTGCATACCAGTAATATATAATACTTATAGCTATTACTACATTTTGAATGATACAAAATTCTCACCCTGCTCTCCCCTCCTGACCAAATGGAATTAAAAGGTCTCCTGTATCCCCCTTCATGGCCAAAATGGCACCATGCTTACAACTGTAGCTTCAGAATTAGTCTTTCTTTCACTAGTTAATTTCCAGCCATAATTAAGGGAAAGAGCTACTTTTGCCTTTTCAGTAGAATAATATTTTTACCCTTCAGAAAAAAAATTAAAATACTCTCTGCACTCATCTGTATGACACATAAGGCTGCAGGTTGCTTAGAGGTTGTTGGAACCTGGGACATCCCTCTGGGTGCCCTGGATGACTTGTNACGAAGGCGGGGAGTGTGCTTCAGAGTGTGCCCTGGACAGACATGTAGGTCAGACCTCTGCAGGTCTGAAAGAAAATATTTTAGATAATAGATAATAAACAACCTTGAGACCGAAAGTCGAAAACTTTTGACTCCTTCTTTGACAGCCGGGTTGGAGGAAAAGAGACTTTTAACAATGTTCTCAGGATCCCTTGTCCAGAGGAGGTCCCGAGAGAGACTGTCCTTAAACTGTTCACTAATTCATTCAAAAAACAATATTATTTCCTTCTTTCAAAATATACTCAACAAGTTGAATGAAAACTGTGCCTATGGAAGCATGTGAGGATTTTGTGGAAAACCCATCACCAAGCTGCTGATTTCTATTTTTCCCCTTAGATTTCACACTTAGAAAAAAAAATAGCAAAAGCACCATAAACCTTGCCTGTACAGTGAAGGAAAAACAACCCCTGACATCTCTCCAGCCACCATTCCTCTCACAGTCCTGATTCCAGTGGGGATAACAGTCCTGATCAATGAACCCAAACCCTGATATTTCCTAATGCCTTCCACACACAGTCACAGCCTACCCACAAATTAGCTCTGCTGCCACTTCCAAGCCCAATAAACCCTTTTTGTGCTCTCTCCTCATCTGCAGTCTGAGAACTCCCAACAGACACAATTTGTCATCGCTCCTAGTAGCAGTCCCTTCTTCCTGAGGTAAAACAAATTCTAACCTAATGCTTTATCTAAGTTAATCATTTTTTTTCACCATCCTTTTTTTTTCCTTTGGAATTATTAGAAAACATTAAAAATATATCCATAAAAATTTATTTCTAGTTGCTACTCAGCCTGTTTTACAACTATGTCTCATTTCTGTAGAGTGTCTTTAAGTCATTTGGTTCACATATTCAAGATTTTTCTCCCTTTTAACTACAGTTCCTTACAAGTTTGACCATGTTAGCACTATTTTCCATTGAATTAAGTACAGTTTTAGATTTATGAGTTATTACTCAACTGTGGCTGCCCCTGGATCCCTGGCAGTGCCCAAGGCCAGGTTGGACACTGGAGCTTGGAGCAGCCTGGGATAGTGGAAGGTGTCCCTGCCCATGGCAAGGGTGGAATGGGATGAACTTTAAGGTCCCTCCCGAACCAAACCATTCTATGATAGTACTTTAGTGGAATTCATAGTAAAATCCATGGAAAATTATCTGGTTTACCAATATAATAATCCTCTCTGCAAGCCATACTTCAGCTTTTCTTCATTCTGAATCACAGAAATAAAATATATGAACCATGAAGCATTTATGAAAGACACTTCCTTCTTTTCCTATATATCTGCTTTTCATATCTGGAGCACTTAAATTGGATATATGGGGTCCATTGTGTTTTAGTTTTTAATATCCACTATACTATTATCTTCAATTTTCCTTCTACCAAAAGCAAGTAAATGAGTTAAAATTACTAATAAAACTCTAAAGACATATAAAAATATAACCAGCAGTGACCCTTAGCTAGAGATTGCTTTGGGAGGCTACCTCCATCAAAATTTACAACATGAAATGAGTGAGAAGGGAAATAAGGTACAGATAAGAAAGTCAAGTAAAAGACTGCTTGGAAAACTTAATTTCACTTGGATATAATTGTATCATCTGCATGTTAGAAACAGTAATTTGGCATGTCTAGGGACAGGAAATGCAGGCCCAATAATGAAATGAGATGTAAAGATGAGATTTTGAAGGGTTGTAGCTTTAATGCAAAGACATTTTTTGTGTAGAAAGTGCTGAATTGTGTTCTGTTACATCTGCTCTGCCTAATCCTAAGAAAAATGCGTTCTACCAGCAGCTTCTCACAGTCCTGTCATCATTGTGAGGAGAACATGGTTTAAAGCACCTGGAACAGGCTGAGTGTCTGTTCTTTCATGGCCGCAGCAACCAGAGGAGATCCACTTCTCACTCTCTCAGAAGCCTTTTATTCTAATGCTTGTTAAACACCATTTTAAAAGATTCTAAGTTTTAACTCAGAGTTTTCATTACAAGCCATTTACAAAGTGTTTCTATCCAATTGCTGAAAGTAGTGTATTTTCAAAAACAAAACAAAAAAAAAAAAGGAAAAAACTCATCTCTGTCTTGAACCTTATTCAATAAACATAATGAAAAATGCCATATGAAGACTGGAAACCCTCAAGTGACTTTAGGATTGAGGGTTATCCCAACCACCTGATTTTTGTTTCAGATTTTCAAGAAAAATCATTGACATCTCACCCAGGAAGGGTCCAAGGCTTTATATACCTGTGGAAGGAAATGCAGTTTTGCCTGAGGATGGGAGGGGAGGATATGAAAGGGAGTTACTTTTAAAATAACCTGGATGTACTGAGTTCCAGTTCCTGAGCATGCAGTTGGGAGGTTTGGAACTGGCTCCAAGACAAGCAATTGCTTCTGGTTCCTTGCTGTGGTGTAGAGATTTTTGTCTGCCATTTTTTAAGATGCTTAAGTAATTTAGCACCTGCAAGGACATAAAGAAAGAAATTAAAGAAATAAATGACTACTCAGATCTATATCCTATTACATATTCTAGTCACACTCAGGAAGGGAAGTACATTTTATCTCCCTGTATTCTTATAGAATATGAATTGCTTCTGAATTTATTTCTGTTGTGTAGCTACAATAACACAGCCACTCATGAAGTAAGATTTCACAGGATTTCAGTCAAACTTGCCATTGTATATGTGTGGTGATCCTGAATGCAAACTCCACTGCCTTTATCAAACTGAGGGTGTTTACCTGGATTTATTTTCCTATTTATTTTTCCTAATGAATTTCAGATGTTCCTCATTTGGGAACAGGATATTCATGAAGCCTCAATGTAATGCATCGACTCCCAACAGAGTGAAAGACACAGAGGCTACTCAAAAAAAGGGATTGACTTCATGCGGGGTTAGATCCATTATATGGATAGCCATTACAAGGGTATATGAAAGGGTTACGTCCATTATAGGATGAGAGAAAATTATGTAAAATTACACATGTTATTTGCACAATAATTAGCTTAAGTGATTTTTTACATCTTGATGACACCTCCCCTATTAGCTGACTTGTCCATTCAAAACAAATATCCAAGAATTAAATATGAGTCTTGAAGTAAGTTTTGCTGCTAGAGAGCACTAATGAGATGAGCTAAACAAGATTGACCTTAGCTCTAATCTGGCTCAGATGAAGCTTTTTACATATTTTATTTGTAAATAAAAATGTCCTTCTGCCTTATTCTGATTCCAAACTGTTTGAGCAATGCACACTCTCCATTACCAGCAGTAAAGGTTACATAAATGGCTAACTGCTGCTTTAACCAGGCCTTCCTAGAGGTTGCAAAAATTGCACTTTGGGAAGTGTCACTCACTGATACAGCTTGACTTGGGAAATAACCTGGGCTCATTAAAAGTCTGTAGGAAAGGAAACTTCATTCCTGCTTCTCCTTCACAGAAACTGTTTGAAGCTCCATGACTCGGGAGCACTGTGTATATCTTCAGACACAATCATTTGAATATTATGTATTTATTCATTCAGGTTTACCTGAGACCTAAGGCACTGGCAGAGATTTAATGTGATGCTGGTGCTGGCCATGTTCCTTGTCCTGGTGTAGGAAGTGGTAGGCAGTGGGTATCTCTGACCTTCAACTTAAACTTTTTTGTTCTTATTAGCCAAAGCTGTCGGAATATTTGCTTTGTTTTACAGCTGCTTCCTGGGCTTTGCTTGTGGTCTTCTCACAAGTATGTGGTCAAATAATGTAGTTGAAATGATGGAATGGTTTGTTATCACCAAAAAGGATGACCCCAAACCGTTGCTCTGCTTTCACACCTTTTTCTCTCTGTCTCAGTGCCTGCTATGCACACACATCTCTCCTTTTGTCCCCTTACTGGTGTGGAGTGTTGCCTCCCAGTCAGGAACTGAGTACCACAGGAGCAGTTACACGCTCCCCCTCAGCATGATGGGGGAGAGAACAGTAAGATGAAAAGTGAGAAACTTATGCATCTGAAGAGTGATTTAAATGCCCTCACTGGAGTCAGACAGGCACTGGTCAGTAGACTGGCTGAAAAACAGGGAAGGAAAAGGGTTTGCTTAAGGCCTCAGCTCAGCAGGGTCACACACTTACACCCCTAGGTCAGTTCTGAGTTCCTGGGGTTTTTTGTCTCTGCTGTACCTGTTAATTATGTTCCTGTTAGCTCTGGTGGAATTTAATTACTGAGGCTTGGGTTTACGCTAAAGGATGCCAACTGCTCATGCTATGTCCTAGCATGTCCTTCATGATGATATCACAGCCTGGGCCAGCAGAATTTGCACAAAGAATTAAGCATTAAATCCTATGCTTCATTCCAATTAAATATAGGTAACTATCAGGAATGTATCACATAAAGAGTTGTGACATTTAAAATCATGCCAATTAAAAAGCAGATTTAACTATTACATGAGCTATCTTAAATTTGTCCTTTATGATTCCAAGTGGTTCAAAATCTCAACTCATCTAAGACTGCAAATCCGTAACAAGGGACTTCTACATTAAATAAAATTATATGTGATCAGTAAGGGGTCTCAAAACAATCCCTTTTTTGCATATTATATTTACAGTTACTGGGCTAAACAAGGTGCATAAACACTCCCAAGATAAGTTTTCTCATTGAGAACAATGATTAAGTTAACATGAGCGGCATTCAGCTCATCCTTGTTCAGCTAACTATTAAATTCAATCTCCCAGTCCCCTGGGGAATGAAGCACGGAAAAGGAGAATGCCAGCCCAGAAGGCAGAATACTTTAAAAAGGAAGGATATGCATTGAAGTGTCAGGTTGTCTGTTGTGATTTCATGTAATAAGTTCACCAGAGCATCCATTGATTATCAATCAGAATTCATCACATGATATTCTTTGTGCTATTCAGCATACCAGGGGCCATTAAAATAAAATGTTTAAACAATTAAAAAAATAAAAATAATAATAAAAAAAAGAAGCTTGAATTATATTCACTTTGCTTCTTCAAGGATACTTGATTGCTCACTAAACTCAGACCATTAAGGCTGTGCATGTATAACCTCATGATTTGAGGGATTCCTGCTGATGTCCTGAGGAGTAAAGCATCCCAGAGAATGGACACAGCTGAGGAAGACCCAGTAAAGCAATTTGAGGTACACTGATGTGTGATGCTGGAAAAGCCAGTTCAGCAATACCCTCAGTGTGGGAATTCATGAGCTCCTTTCACTCCTCATTGCTCGACTTTGCAGTACCTTGGGTAGCCAGATTTGCACTCCTGTTTGTTCCTGGAGCTTCTATCAGACTCCAACACTGCAGATCATGGCAGAGCTCAGAAAGAGGACCAGAGACATGCTGGAGCTTCACAAGGTAATTGAGCTTCAGACATGTTCTGAAAATGCCACGCAAATGCCAGAAACATTCCAACTGAATAGAGGATAGCCAGAACTATTTCCTTTTAAAAACACAGCATGAAAATAATGTGAGATTCCCTTTTTTATTATTATTTTAGCCATTAAAAATCGTGTTATGCTCCAGAAATTGCCTTAAATATTTTGGGTATATACTATCTGATTTCCACACAAGTGTGCCGATGGTTTTTACATGAGGTATTGAATAAAACCCCAAATATATATGAAATTAATGGATGAACTCAGCCATTCAGGGTAACTACTTTTGTCTTGTTTAGTGCAATGAATCCCAGTCTATCTGACTTAAGACTCAGTTCAATTTTAAGAACTCAGCAAACCTCTGCCTTCAGAACCACAGTGTCGAATGTTCTTCAGAATTTCATTTATGAATAAATTTACATACCCTGCAGTTTGTACCCCACCCCAAATAGTCTTTTGAAGCAGTGCTTGACCTTGGGTTCCATAAACACATGAATGTACTGGGTTTCACCTTATAACCTCTGTTCACTCATCATTTCTCAACAGTAACACAGTAAAATACACTTCAGATACAAAGTAGGATTCTGTTTGCTTCATGGAAAGGAGAAGATACATTTTTCACTACTTTTATTTAACTCTAAGCATAACAAGTTGTGCATCTCCCCTCATAATCTGTGCAAAAGTTTTCTTGCTGTTTCAGTGCAAGAATGCAGAATAATGTTCCCAGTGATCCGATGCTTTTTTCCTTTTATGAATTGTGAGGCCATAAACTAATCATTTATGGAAATTTAAACATAGAAAGGAGTCATAGAATTTCTGAATGGTCTGGGTTGGAAGGGTTGCAAGCTCATCCAGTGTCACCACTGCCATGGCAGGGACACCTTCCACTCTCCCAGGCTGCTCCAAGCCCCAGTGTCCAGCCTGGCCTTGGGCACTGCCAGGGATCCAGGGGCAGCCACAGCTGCTCTGGGCACCCTGTGCCAGGGCCTGCTCACCCTGCCAGGGAACAATTCCTAATTCCCAATATCCCATCCAGCTCTACCCTCTGGCACTGGGAGCCAATCCCTATGTCCTGTCCCTCCAGCCCTTGGCAATTGTCTCTCTCCATCTTTCCTGCAGCTCCTTCAGGCCCTGCAAGGCCACCCTGAGCTCACCCCAAAGCTTCTCCTCTCCAGGCTCAACAATCTTAGCTCTCCCAGCCTTTCCTCCCAGCAGAGCTACTCCATCTCTGTCATCAATTTGGTTTGTCACAAGGGCATATTGTTTTCTCCTGTGCAACTTGTGCACCAGCATCCCCAGGTTCTTCCTTGCAAAGTTGCTTTCCAATTTTTTGGTGCCCATCCAACTTGTGCTGATGTGTGGGATTTTTTTCCTGCCTACAAGCAGGACTTGGCATTTGCCTCTGTTCATTTCCCTTTGTTAGACTTCATGAGGTTTTGCTCAGCTTGATTCTCTGGCCTGAAAAATTCAGGTCCCTCTGAATGGCAGCACATCCACCTGGTGTGTTAACACATTCTCCCAAATTTGTGTCATCTGCAAGCTGTTGAGTGTGCGCTCAGTGCCATCTCCCAGGGCAGTCACAGAGATGTTTAACATCTGTGTTATGTATTGATGACAATAGTGACACCTGGTCTACGCAACTCAGGATTAGCCGCCAGCTGGACTTTCACTGATCCTCATTTCCCTGTGCCCAGCAGTTCAGCAAAGTTAAGTCCGCTCCTCTGTCTACTTCTCCTGTCTGTATTCCAATACTTTGTCTGTTACATTAAAGGAGAGTGTCAAAGTCCTTGCTGGACTCAAGACAAGCTGCCATCACTGCTCTCTCTTCAGCCACCAAGTCATTTCTTTGTCAAGGCCATCACACTGGCCAAACATGGCTTCCCATCATAAATTCATGTCATCTACTGCCAATTACCTTCTAGTTCTTGGTCAGACATCTTAAAACTGTCCTGGTTAAAACTTCACTTTCTGGTTTAAAGGTCAGTTTTGTGATATCAACTGGGAAAAAGCCAAAGCTGAGGAATTCTAACTTTACCCACAGAAAGTACTGAAGTGCAAATTATCTTCTCTGTCAGCAAAATATGAGCTAGGAATGAGGCATTTTTCAGCACTTACTATGTGCTTCTGAGTACAATAACAACTTTCCATAGAAATTAAGTAAGAACTAATGCCACCACGGCAGGGTGGTGGTGAATGTGCCACGACCTTCCTGAAGAGCATCCTAAGAAGGACAGCTCAGGGGCACAGGCACGTCCTTCTCCCATCCCAGTGTGATGTTCAGCTCTGGCTTCCTCATTCAGGTGATGTGGAGAAAAGAGACTAGAGCTCTGTATGGTGTTCCACAGAGAAGTAGCCTTTATTAAGAGCAGGGCCCTCTGCAAAGGGAGCTAGGACAGAAGCTCTCTGAACTGGGGAAAAACAGGGGACTATATAGGGAAGGCAAGGGATGGGACAAAATTGGTAACCAATGGGATGAGGGCTCAGGGGTGGAACACAAGGGAGGGACCAATGGACAACAAGGGCTTAATATAGAACTGCAAAGGCCTCTGGGGGTGAAACTTGATCACTCTAACGACAAAGTCAGTAGCTCAGGCATTAGCCCTCCAGGGAAGTGCAACAAGCCTTTCTTTGGCCAACTCTTCGGCCCCCACAAACTACAGCCACAACAACTCATTCAGTTTGAAGTTTTATTGCCAAACCAAAACTGAAACCAGAGTCAATGGAGGCTAAGACTCCTCAATTAACTTCAAAGGAGGCTGCAGTGTGCATGATTCTCCATTGAATTAATGAGAAATATGCTACATGGGTTTGATTTTTACATTTGCTGAAACCTAAATTCAAGGCAAATGCTAGAGATTCCTGGGATCCCTCAAAAGGGAAATGGTCAATTTTTACAGTTATAAACTGTTCTGGAGGAGAAGAGCTGCTCTCCCTCCCTTTTTCATGAGCTGATCTTCATCACGTAACAGAATGAAAGGGGACAACCTGAACATGGGGGGGGGGGGAAATTAGCAAAGCTGTGCAGTCTGGGATTTATAGAACTCTCACAAAGGGTGAGCAATAGGGATTGCATTTACAGGTGTTAAAACAAATCCTTCCTCATGGAGCTCTTGAATTTCCAAAAGACTGGGTAATTCTCTGAGGAAGAGGGAAGGACTAAAACAGAAGAATGTCACCTATCTCCTCAAAGTGGCAGTCGTTATTTTTTTTACAGGAATTAGAATTCTGCCTTCATGAGAGACTGGGAGCTCTGAGCTACAGCTGAGTAAAATCGCCTACTTTTGGACCCAAATGTCAAATCCACCTTAAGGAACTCCGCACAATGACCCAAGGCTTCCACAAGCACAGAGGGTTTGCTGTGAGCTTCCAATTCTGTCAGCACTGCAGGATGCTTCCATTGAGATTTTTGTGCCTCCTCAGTCCATCACCCTTCTAGCACCACTCACACTAGGCACAGGGAAAAAGCTGTATCCTCAGTCACATGAAAAAACAAAGGCAGCAGAAGAAACAGCACATCCCTCTTGGTTTTGACCTGCACACCTGAAGTGCAGGATTCTGCCCGCAGAGCACACAAGCAGCCTCAGCTTGGGATTCGGTGCCAAGGGGTTTGGCCTGGTGGTCAGAAGCCCAGAGTTAGATCCTGGAAAGCTCTGTCACAACCCCTAAGTGCCTTTTAGCACTGGGCTAAGTTGCTGAGGCTGAATTAGCACCTCAAGCAGTCATTTTTCTTTTTAGTGCTTAAGGCTAGCTCCAGGAAAAACCTTGAAAAAATATGAAAGCCTTTACTCAAGAATGGAATAAAACTTCTCAGGCCAGGGGATTATCATCAATACATGTACAGGGAGAATAAAAATACCAATAATCTAAGCATAATTATCTCCTTTTCTCTCTAAAAACAAAATGGCATTTCTTAAGTCATATATTTTGGAGAATTTGCTGAGCTGGGCCAGGATATTTACAAGAGCATGTAGGGACAGAACAAGGGGGAATGACTTCCCACTGCCAGAGGGCAGGGCTAGATGGGATATTGGGAATGAGGAATTGTTCCCTGGCAGGGTGGGCAGGCCCTGGCACAGGGTGCCCAGAGCAGCTGGGGCTGCCCCTGGATCCCTGGCAGTGCCCAAGGCCAGGTTGGACACTGGGGTTTGGAGCAGCCTGGGACAGTGGAAGGTGTCCCTGCCATGTCAGTGGTGACACTGGATGAGCTTTAAGGTCCCTTCCAATCCAAATCATTCCATGAGTCTGCGGTGCACTCCGCAGTGCTCCGCAGAGTCAGGGTTCCCAGGGATTTTAAAAACATGGAAGCTGCCCATCTCAGACACCTTGCAGAGCCAGCAGCTCCTGTGACACACCTATACTTAGGTGGGTTTGTCATCCAACAGCTCAATATGTTCATTTTACACGTCTTATGTCCCAGTTCTTAAAACTAATTAAAATACATGTCATGAAGGTGAGAGCTCTGCAGTGCCCAGTATTCATGGTATGTTCTCAGGCTACAGCACCAATCCATAAGCTGGCCTTTCTTCCATTGTGTCACTATATTTTATTTTCAACTGAACTAAACTTAGGAGACTTGCATAAACATTTCTGCATTGCACACACTGCTGACTGAGCCTATAACAAAAATTTCCCTAACCTCATAGGTATCTGGTACACAACTCAGCAGAACAAAATGTCAAAATTAAGAAGGATTAATTTATGCAAATAAGTGGAAATATATTATTTCCTGAAAAGTTGCAAAACCAAATATGTATGGCAAATTAAAAATTCCCTCAAGGATCTAGACTTTTGATGTAACTGAATACTTTATTGTCAATTACTAAATGGATTTTAAAATCTTCTGATGATTTGCAAACATGATATGACACAGATACAACAATCATTAGATTTGAAAAATTCCTCAGTTTGCCCAAGGGAAATAATTAGGAACAAAGTAAAATAAATACTTGCCAGTATTTCTCATTATTTTATGAAAAATATTTCTTAAACATTTATTTTTTAAGTGTGAGGTTTCACAGTAAATACTCTAAACTGTGTGGAGAAAGAACCTAAAGATGATTCCGTAAATTGAGTCTTTAAAAAAACCCCCTGAATATCTGTTTAGCCACTGAATAAAAAGGACAGCTTTCAGGTTAACCTCTCCTTTCTGACTGATCCCCAGCCTAGAAGACACAACAATTCAGTGTGTCAGTTAACTATGAGATGCTCAATAAATCCAGTCATGAAGACAATTGCAATTTGAATCAATGTATGAACCAAATGAGGTTTAATACTTTAAGAGTGACACTCAGCCACATTAGTCGCTTAAGCAACTTGGAAAGCATTACACATCAAGAAATGTAAGCTTTTAAAGCTGAAAGGAATGTCAGGGATTCTGGAAACCTTATTAAACACCTACATGTGAATCCAGAAATCTAAATATCTTAGACTGACCAAAACTGTCTCATTTAAATTTTACTTTATTAAAAAAATTTAAAATGTAGCATGAACATCCCAAGGTAATTTAAAGGGTGAAGTTTCTTTTAACACACAAGAAAACACAGAATCTGTTGCTTTGCTTCTCCAAACAGGAAGATGGGGATTTGCATGGCCAATAACTTTAACTGAGAAACGAGCAGAAAGATGCTTTAAGGCAAGAGATTTGGGCAGATCTCACTGTCAAAAATATTGGGCAAATTTGTAAAGCAATCACACAGCTAAGTTCATCAGTGTGTTAAAAGCATTGTTTCAGCGGAACTACAGCACTACTGTCCTTTGTTTTAGTGACAGTTCAGAGCTGAGGCACTGAGCCTCTGACACAAGAATGAATTGGGAATGGAAGAGAGGTGCTGCCTCCTGACCCCTGCTTGCCATGCCAGGGGTCTTTGGTCCTTAAGAACAGTGTCCAGGAATTCTTTTCCTTCAAAGGAACCATCTCACAGGAGAGAAGTTTCTGAGGAACTCTGCACAGGGAAGGTCAACAATGTCTGATCTCCCCCAGCTGCTTTCTTACTTATTGGAAAAGGCAGGTGAGAAAATTATTAAATGACACCCTTAAGATATTTCAGAACATTGGGAAATGGTCATTGTTGATCTGAGACCAGCAAATACGAAATCTCATTGATCAAGAAGACAGGATACTGAGGAAAAAACATGTTGTTTTTGTTCTCTTTCCCTTTTACTTAGACAAGTTACATTTCCCTGTGTCACACGAAATTCTTCTGAGTATTGATTTTTTTCAGTCCTACCTTGACTTTTGAGGTGACTGAAAAGGTTCAATGTGAGGTCCTGAAGAAAAAAGAGGAAGTGGAACAATTGTTCTGTATGGGGTCTGCAGTCTGCAATCCATCCATAATCCACAAAAGATGACAAGGCAGATGGATATTAAGCTATTTTCCTTTCATGTTATTATGTTGTTTGCCTGAAATGTGCTGCTAAACAGTGAGAGAGCACATCACAAGGGGCAGCTTCCTCCGAACAATTGCAAACGGCTTGTCCACCAAAGGTTAGAAAGCATCTTTCCCAAAAAATGCAGTAGGAGCTCCCTCTACTGATACTTTTCAGCTTTCCAAACTTTGTGGATTCACATCTGTAATACATCTAAATACATTTAAACTACACACACTTCCAGTGTTGTCCCTTGTTATATAAGGGAACAAAAGTCATCATTTTGTGTAAGCCCCATCTAATACTGGCATTACAGATTTGCATAAATATATTACTGCATCCGTATTACACACTTGTGATTCACCAGTAGAATGAGGAGAAAAATACCTCTGCTTTTATAATCAGTTCTAGAGTTTTCATATCATGAGGCACATCAGCTTTGAGAGGCTAGAAGAAGCAGTGTAGCTGTATTAATATAGATTTTGTCTCTTAGCAAATATATTACTTTTACTTTTATAAAAAAATTGGGCATATTTTTATCAGTTTCACTTGTGGAATCTGTCCCGATCCACTCATACGAACGGGATTCGTGATGGTACGCTAACTGATCTCAGGGTGCGAAAAACCAACACGGACAGGGGACTTGCAGTATCAATCAAAACCAATGCACCTTTATTGAAATAACCACAGCAAATGCACTAGGGGGGACTGGGGAAAAAGGGAGAGAATAGGGAAAAGAGAAGGAGGAAGAGAAAGCAGGTATAGCTACCAAACGTAGAGAGACAAAGTCCTTCAAAGTCCAGTTGATGAAGTTCGCCTGGTCACATCAGGGGAGATCTCAGAGACACTGGTCAACTCAAGGTTCTTTATAGTCCTGTTTTGGTGGGGAGGAAAACAGGTTTTGGAATCACTGTGGGGAATCAGATACAATGAAGAATAGTCTATTGATATTGTTAAGGGGAAAGAAGGCATTGAAGATGGGTACAAACAGTCCATATTCTCAGCAGCAGGTGAGAACCATTGTCTTCTTGTCCAATGGTCACTCCTGCAGGCAAACATCTTGCTTTAGTCAGGTCAGCTCCCCACACCCCTCCCCCGGGTTAGGGGTTTCAGTCTCAGTCCTTGGGATGAGGGGCAGCTCCTCTATACAGGGGTTTCACGTCTCAGTCTTTGAGGGAAAGGCTTCTCCCATCTCAGTCCAGCCATCACAGTAGTTGTAAAACAGATGAAGGGTCTTCCTTGGGGACCACCAGAAGTTACCTCAGAAAAGTCCAGCCAAGCCGAGAGGTAGGGAAATTCCAGGGCTATTGTTGTGAAAAGTGGGTGCAGGTGAAGAAAGGCAAGGTGCCCCTTCTCCTTTCACTGGGTTCAGTGTTCCAATACAGCAAACACACCTGCAAACAATAGCTTGGCAGGCAAGAAGCTCTGCACAGGCCTCAGGATCTAGGCAAGCAACTGTCTCAAGCAAAGCCAGAATTCTGACCTGGGGTCTTTTCAGTGGTCTCAGTTTCTGTCTTTTCACAACAATCGTGAGGCAGATGAGAGAAACTTCAGACAGAAACTTACAGTATCTTTAAAAGAGTAAACAGTAATATTATTGTCTTAAGACAACAGAAGTGTACCTAACAGTTAAAGATAAAATTCATCACCTGTTCTGGGGCATTATTCACCACATTAAGGTAAAACAATTTCGTCCTCTGAATATAATAACAAAAAGAATAAAGTTTTTATCATGACTGCAAACACTTTGAAGTGCAAACACAATAGAAAAAGACAAAGAGATTAATAGCACTAAGCATCACTACTCAGTCACATTTTTGGTAACATGACAGAAGAGGCTCTGAAAATCATCTATCTACTGCACATGAATATGGTTCACAGCAGCTGTTCACTAATCAAAAGACTTACAGACCAAGTGTACCAAGATCTACATTTGATGTCGGACCTAAGAGGTGGAATTCTTCACTCACTTCCCAGATTCAGGCCACATTTTAAAAATCCATCTTGGTACAGACAGAGATAGAAATAAGGCAACATAGTTCAAGCAATACAGTGGAAGAGAGAGAAAAGAATACATATCTGTGTTGAGATGCAACTCTGGGGTATTTGCCACGAGACCTTCCACTTTCTCAAGCCAAATGTGATGTGAGTCACTACATTTGAGGTCCTCTCACATCAGTTGAGAGCTCTGCCTTTGGTTTTATGTGAATTAGGCTCCTCCTGTCCATTTAAACATTTTATAATTCACTGTGGAGGTTTATATGACTACTGACTTTGACCATTATTAGGTAAAAGAAAATGTCATTATTTAGAAAATTGCTATTTCCTACTTCTCAGGCCTCCCCATTTTGGCAATTTCATTTTCAATGACATGCAGCAAGCCGACTGCAATCAGGACCACACTTGTCCTTCTGCTCCCATGCAATTCTTTTAAAGTTGAAGTCAGATAAGTCACATATATTTCACTGCTTTACACCTCAGGGTGAAACTTCAGGCTGTCATCTAGGGCTTAGTGATAAAAGAAGGACTGATTAAAAGAGACTGACACTACAGAGCTGATAGAGTTGAAGGACTCTAGGGGCTTCCATGCTATTAAAAATCACTCATGATTTTCTTTCAAGAGGACTGTTTCAAACAATGAGATTTAACTATTAATTCAAAGCAACATTTGTTGCCCCTCTGCTCTGTGTATTTCTAGATGCCTCATTACAAAAATAATTTGATTGTCATCTGTATCTGTCAAATGGAAATCTAACAAAATGCTGTCTGCATTGTTGAAGTTAGAGATATCAGCGTATTCAGAAATGACTTTGTACTAAATCCTACCCAGGCAGACTCCAGCTCAAAATGGAATGATTGCTATGGTAGCTTTTCCAAGAGGAAACATGATTTAAAGCCTAATTTGGATGCAACAATTTAATATTTACACCCATGCCAACTACATCATTTAACAGCAGGTTTCCTGCTTAAAATTCAGGAATTACTGTATTCAGTAAAATATTAATACACTGCAGTTACACAGTGCCTCAATTACAGGATCCAAAAGTACTTTTTCAGCATTAATTCAGATTCATATTATCCCTGAAAGGAAGGGATGTGTTAAGAGTATTATACTTGATTTTTACAGCAGCTGAAGGAAGAAACAGGAAAGCCACACTCCTGGCCCAAGGGCACACATCAAGGCAGCAGCAGGGCCAGGAGGAGAATTTCAGAGTTCTGCTTCCCACTGCTATTCTCTTACCATTAAACTATCATTTTTTCCCCAATTTTTCCTTACAATACCAGTTATGACCTTAGGTAAACGTTCACATCCTTCATTATCTTTGTCTAAACTTTATTTGAACATTTGTCCATTGAGTTCAATATATTGAAAATTTATATGAAAACCAGACTTCACTGGTACCTGTATGAAATCTGGCACAAATCTGACAATAAGTAATTTACCTTTTATATATTCTAAGCACTGTTTAGTTTAATCATGTAAAATAATATTTCTCTCCTAATACTGGAACACACAATTGGATTGTTCTTCCTGCCTAGGGATTAATGTCTGAACTGCGCAGCCTTGCTTCAATCAGGGAACAATCACACCAACAGCCACAGCTTGTCCAGCCTGAAAGGGAATTGAAATGTTTCATTAGGTAAATAAAGGTAACATGTCAAACCACTAAATTATTGCTGATAATTACTACATTAATGATAGTTTAGGGATTTGATATTGTATTATCAGATTACTGAATTTTAGACTGAGAAAGTTGGGGCTGCTCAGTCTGGAGAAAAGAAGGGTCTTCAGACCTTCCAGGGTCTGAAGGGGCTGCAGGGAACCAGAGAGGGACAATTGCTCCAGGAACTGCAGTGACAGGACTAGGGGGAAGGGCTCCCACTGCCAGAGGGCAGGGCTAGATGGGATATTGGGAATTCGGAATTGTTCCCTGGCAGGGTGGGCAGGCCCTGGCACAGGGTGCGCAGAGCAGGTGTGGTGGCTGTCCCTGGATCCCTGGCAGTGCCCAAGGCCAGGTTGGACTTTGGGGCTTGGAGCAGCCTGGGACAGTGGGAGGTGTCCCTGCCCATGGCAGGGGTGACACTGGATGGGCTTTAAGGTCCCTTCCAACCCAAAGCATTCTGTGATTCTATCTTCCCACTTTAGCAGCCTAAAAGTAATGTCAATTAAGTTCTTTGAAATCTTATCACCATCCCAAAAACTGAGCAGTCTGTAAGTTTTCCAGTCACTACCAACATGCAGTGCTAAGTCACCAACATGCAGTGCTAGGTCACCATTTTGCCAGAGCAGAATAACACAGAAGAAGGGGGAAAAAAAAATGGAGCTGCAACATCTGTGTAAGGAAGGAAATGCATAAAAGTATTTTCAATTTTCAAAGATGTTATCCCCACTATAACTGTGCCATAACCTTTTCCTTTGCATAGGATTCTATTGTAAAAGCATTGCTTCTCTGCTAGGAGTAAATTTTCTTAGCATTAGTTGCCATTTCCTAGAAGCCGCTTCCCTTTTTTCAAGGATAATTTACCAATAGAGAAAAATGACAAAATTTAATTCCCTTTGCCAAAAGGCTTCAGAAGACCTTATTTATTGTGATACCAGGCCTTTTAAAAATGCTGCGTCTGCTGAAGGCTTTTGACTTTCAGTGTGTTTTCTTTTGTCATTTCATAAAATGTGTAATGTCACTTTAAATCTCTAGTTTTTCCATATCTCTTCTGCTGTCTGTCTCTTTCTATAAAACACTTTCATGCATTGTTTAGCTGATGTCAAGAGCTCTGGAAAGCAGGTAAGTATTTCTCCCATTGGCTGCTTAGGCAATTCAAAGAACATCATAATAATAGAACACAACAGCAAAGAACAGTAAAAATCTGATGAGAGCCTAGAGTGCAAGGGATGAACGTTCTTCTTTCCTACTGCTTGAAACTGTAATTATTTTAATTTTTTTTTTTTAGCATAGGTATAGTTCCTACTGAACTGTAGCACTATGTGAACATACATGTTGCTAATAACTTTACCACCAAAGTTTGCAAGGATTCAATGCAAACTTTTTTAAAACAGAGGCAACTGGAAGGAAAAATTAATTTTATTGAAGTATTCCATGGCTGTAGAAAGATCATAATCTCACAAAGTATTGTGTGTCCTGCTGATAAAGCTGATGAATAAATGGGAAAGGAGATAAATAGATAGAAGAAATCTGCCCCCCAAATATGCCAGACAGCTTTCAAAGGATTCTTCCTCTCTTTTTTCCTGGGTAATAGGAGGAACTACTGAAAAGTAATCCTTTCTGGGAGCACTACTATGTGAAGGGGGGAAGAGGGGGGGCAAAAGAAGCTGAACCTTTTTTTCTGAAAAGATAAACTGAAAAAAAAAGTCTTCTCAAATGTATTGCTTCAAGAAAAGGCATTTTCTCTTTTTCATTTTGCAAGAATGACTTGTCTGTGAGGGAACAGGTGGAGAGCTATTCTGAGTCCTGCCTTTACTGGAGAATAGAGCTGGATATTCCTGGCACCATCAGGACTGTAACATGGACAGGTTGCTGAAGAGCTGCAAATACATACAATGGGCTGAAGAGTTCTGCAACAGCTTCTCTCTTGCAGTTTTGTAACATGATGCCAATTGCCGATTTCATCTTTTTCTAGATCTAATTTTAGTTTTACAGTTTATGCTTGGTCTGAGTAATGCAGTGTATACAGGTCATTTAAGGAAACCTCTCTGTCATCTTTGAATACTAAGCCACAACTTAAAGAAATAAATTAGAAGGCCAAAATGTGAGTTCACATGCTTTTGACATGAGATGTGAAATTCAGAGTTTGAAACCTCTGAAGTAGAGAGGAAATGGCCCTCACAGTCACTCCTCTGGTTAGTTGTGTGTTCACATGCTGCTCATTTTGCCCAGTTTTATAGGTCCAAGAAAAGGTTTGGCAAATTCCATGGTCAGAGCTTGGCTGTGAGAATCACATGACAGAGAACTTAACTTCTGATGGGACCACACCGCCAATGAGAAACAAAAAGTGTACATCAATTTTTGGCTCTTTGTAGAAGCCTGAGAAGCCTGTTAGTACCAATTTAGAATGCACTTAAAAGAAAAAGGCTTTAGGAGATGCCTGATAAAATGACATCCAGTGGCAAGGTCAACCACTGATCTTCACCTCTGCAGTCACTGCATTCTCCTTTTAAATCTTGCAAAATCAGTGCTGAAGATGTAAAAGTTTTAATAATTCCTCCCAAACCAGAAGTTCAAGCTGCAATTTTTTTTCAAGAAATATTATGTATGGTTACAGGTTCAAAAAAGGGTTTCCATTATAGTATTAGTAGCATAAAAAATAATGAATTAAATACTTAATCAAGATTGATGCCAAACGTACATAATATGCTGAACAATTTTTATTTTTAAAAACATTCTTAGTGGAACTACATGTATTTCTTTTTCTTTATAATTTTTCTTTATCTTGATTTATTCCTCCAAAGAGCACCCTAAAGGACATGTAATTTCTAGGGCAGGTGAACTGGAGTTAGGACAAGGCTGACAAGGACAGACTGCTCACCATGGAGGACAAACCACCATAATATGTCAGGAACAATGCAGTACTTTTCAGAAGCATCCATCATATCAGCTAATTAAGAATAGCTAAGTCTATAATGAAATCCAAATTTTTAATACCCAAGACTTGATTAGCTTTTACCTCCTCTCCTAAAATAGTTAATTTTTCAGAATCTCTTGAAGAAAGCTTAATTAGTTCACTTCCAGAGTTGCCCTAAAGAAACAATAAATGCTACAAAGGAAAACAACCCAAGATAGAAGAGTATTGTCACATGGGAGGAGAGGTTTTCATGTACGAACCTCAGAGAAGAGATGGCGGATTTTTAGGCTAGACCAATTAGCAGTAAGTGTTTCAAAAAGTAGAATAAACAAGAGAAAAATAATTTATGAGAGGACTTTTGCATTAGAATGGAAGGAACTAACCTGTTCATTTAAGTTAGCAAAGAATTTCTTGTGCTTTAGAGGACTAAAATATCTGATTAATAGTAATTTGCCATAGCATGAAAGCTAATATGCCAAATAAGAAATATTGTCCTCTAAATTATATATTAAGATAAGAAATTAATCCATAAACTTTTTGCACAAGTGCATCTGAAAAACTCTGCAGGTCTGAAAATATAGTCAGCTTTTTGAATAATCGATCAAATGTGGAGAATTGCTAAGTGTGACTGGAGTGAAGAGTTCCTGCTGGGAAGTAAATGGCTGCAAAACAACTGGCCTGGGGAGTGTGATAAAGTGTGACTGCCTGCTTGCTGCAGAACACCCACTGCCTTCTGTGATTTTACATCTTGGACATCACTTTTAATTCTCTACTTTCCCAGCATTGCATGTACTTCATCCTGTTCAGATTTCACATGGTAAATGCAGTTCTGTAGTTTGGATATGGTTTTGCTGTTGTAACAAAAAAAGCAAAATAAGCCTGTAGGCGATGAAGCAAAAAACCCACAGACCTTATTTGAAAGCCACTAAAGATCCACTAGCTGAAAATATCAGAATCATTATTTTATAGCTGCCCTCACAAACTCTTAGAAACAAAGTAAATTGTGATTTTGAGTTATGTATTACTATTAATATTATGTATTAATATTTGTATTCACCACTTATTGTGTATGAAGCAATGAGAAATTGAAGTCCTTTCATAGAATCACAGAATCATGGAATGGT
>VYZP01012273.1:4100-23818 GCA_013400635.1 Hypocryptadius cinnamomeus
CCAAATAAAAACCACTTTACCTGTCAGTAATTACCCAACTACAATAATTAGATTTACTTTCCTGACTCCTAATGTGGAAAATAAACAAATAATATAAATCTCATGGTCAGATCCTCAAAGGTATTTGGATACCTTACTCCCTCTGGCTTAAAAAATAAGTACAGTCCATGTGATATGTTAAGTTCTTAAGCACCAGCATGTGCTTGAACTTAAATACCTCTATGTACCCTAATATCCAAGGTTCCATGGCAAAATCTGCCAGCTTAGCTAGAAAAGACTTTCAGAACTTCTTTTATGATATTTACAGGTAACATTAGGTCTACTTTAGTATGGAAGGCTGAGGTAGGCTGAAGATGACCCTCTGCACCATCACTGTGGATGAAATTAGAGTGCAGGTGATCCTCCTGGCTGCTGAGCTCTGTGCACTGGAGAACATTATTTTGAAGCAACTTAGGTAATTCCTTACTACAGTGGAGTATGTATTGACAAAAGCATTCCTTTCCAACATTTTTCCATTATAAGCCTATAAAAAGTTTATGTCAGAAAAAATAAAAGACCATACTTGGTGCCATAAGGTCCATTTTAAGTTCCCTTAACATTTTGCAGGAATAAAACCAAAGTGAGATGAGATTTCCAGTAAAGTACTGTTTTTAATCAGACTTTCATACTCTTCTACATTAATATGTCACTGGGCAATTGGGCAAGTCCTGTACTTGTCAGCATCCAGAGGCATTTAACACCTGGAGCTGCACAAAGAGACTGACGTGAGGTAGATTTCTGGGATATTCTTCTGCAGAACTCATTCCAAAACTCTGACATATTTGCAAAAAGCTATTTTTCCTTCTTGACATGTAGAAAATTTTTCTGAGTTTGTATTAAGATGGCAAGTCAGATTATTTGTCCCCCAACTTGAGATGTAATTTTAACAACTAAGTACTTTCCATGCAAACCATCTTTTCATTTCTCATAAAGAGGATACAAAACTGAAAGATTACCTTGGACAGAGGAGGCAGGGTTAATACCCAGGGTTATACCAGGGTTAATAATAATAATAATCACTGTTAGATATCATATTCTCTCTTTCACCTATTTTTCCCACAACTGCTGGATTCATAATGACCTGGCTGGATTCTACAGCAAATCATCAGTCTTTTTAACTGGATTTTTCTCTGTGTTGAAATTTGATTAATTTACCAAAAGCCTTCAAAACCATTACATAGCCCCACAGCTGTCCCTAAACCCTGACAGCATAAACAGGTACATATGTACATCCCCCAGAACCTGTATGGCAGTTTTAGGATATTTATATTTAGTAACTTTCTGTTTAATATAGGATCTACTTTCCCTGTGTAGCAAAGCAATTACATAATTAATGGTTACATTCAAACAGAATGGCTCAGGAGAGAAAAAAGAATTTTTAGGACAACTGTGTCAGACTGGAAAGGAAGTATGCATCAGTAATTCCCTTTCACATTTGATACTTCAGCTAGTATTAACTTAAAAGTCCAAATATAAGCCATTAAGCAAAGAAATGAACAAAATGAAGACCAACCTTGCAGGGACAGTGATGAACTGAGAATAAGGACATTTGGGTTCAATTCCGAACTCTTCCCTTGCCAGTATAGCTTTGGGCAGTTTCTTTGTTGCTCCCTTCCTTATCTATTTAATAAGGATATTAATACTAGATTAATTCCACTTTTCCTGCATGCCCTTTGAAGGCCTCTTGAAGGCTTTTGTAGTAAAAAGCACTACTTTTGGTATCTGTAAAACTCAGAAAAATAGAGGCCTGCTTTTTGTTGAAGACACAAGAAGAATTAAAGGAGGGAATTGCCATCAGAGATTATGTTCTACCACAGGCCTGGTGAGAACTGCTGCTCAGTGTCAGTAATATGGGGCTGGGCAATATGTAGTGCTAAAGATGACCCTTCAGAAATCTTCTAGTTAAAGGAATGACTTGTGAGAGACAATAAATGTTGGGACAGCTATAAAAGATTTAGTGAAAAGAATCACAACAAAACACTTTCATGCTAAAACAAAAAGAAAGATGTTGCAAAACTTCACTGAGAAAAACAGATAAAGAGATATCAGTACAATTTCTTGTAACAAATGGAAGTCTGATTAAAAATGTCAAAATGAAATCTTGTGTCATTTTGACATCAGTATTTCCTAACATATTGATTTTTAGAACTTCTCATTTTTTAAAAATTTCAATTTTTGATCTTGGTTTATGTAAAACACAGATGCTGATCTATAGCAATTACTTGACAAAAAAAAAATATTCTTTCTATGGACATTTACACTTAAACAACAAAGCTTCAAGTTTCATTTGGAATTTGTTTTGGGTTTTTTGAGGCCTTTCAAAAATCAGGTTTCTGCTGGATTTTGAATCAAGACAGCTCAAGGCATTCAGGAATAGAGGGACTGCTTATGTGCCACATTTTTCTTGACTAGAAATAGTTGCTGCAGGTGTGGAAAATATTTCCACTGTTCGGTATAACTTCCCTGACAATGCAGATGGTTCAAGCTTTAATTCATACTGTTTATCTAAAAAAATAGTCCAATGGACTGAAATGAAATGCAGGTGTTCTCAGCATCAAACCTTTACTATAAGTATCTTAAAAGAAAAGGAATTTACTAATTTTGCTTGCTTTAAAATTGACAGAGAAAGCCAAATGCAGCTGTTGTGCAAGTTTTTAAATTATTTAAAATGTCACTAAAGTGTCTTAAGTCACAGCAAATCATGGGCAGTAATGTATGCTAAAGAAAATGAACACCCTGTATCATGCAAACCCTTCTCTCTCAAAATACACACCCTTTAGAAAAGAATCCACTATTATCACAATGTATATTACAGGAATAAAATAAACAAATGAACCCATTACTGCATTAGTGTACTGGATACATATTAAGCTGCTATGCTTGTTTCTAAAATATTTTGCTTTCTACCATAATGCATAACCTTGTGGAATAAAAATCCTATGCAAAAAGGAACTGTTCTTTACAAATGACAATTAATTAAATATTGCTTGTTATGTAATATATATCCTAATAATACAGACATTTATAAGCATGTTAAATTGCACAGAGAAATGAAACCCAGATGATTTTATCCTTCCTATTTCAATATATATCTATATTCTTCAGGAAGTTTACTATAATTATGATTTCATATTGTGTTTCTATACTGTAAAGATAAATGTTCCTGGATCAACTAAAGAGCTAAACATCATGTATTAACTAAAAAATGAACATATTTAATGTAGTAAAAAGCTGGGTAAGTATCCTTGAACGGAATAATAGTGAGTATTTTGTAATATCAGTGATGTTTAAAATGAACCCAGGATGGGTTCCTGGAAAAACTGACAATACCCAGTAGCAATGTTAATACTATCAGAAAAATAATAAGGCAATTAATGTTTCCAATAAGAATACACTTTGCTTCATTTTGGAGGCCACTGATAAAGGTAAATTTTTGCATACTCTGATAATTTTTCTCTAACAATGTATCTGTACAGTTGCATGATATTTAAGAATGTAATTAACCTACTTTTCTTGCTCTAATTACAAGGCAAAAGATTTGCATAGGCAAAAAGAAAAATGATTTTGTTTAGAGGGAAAATCCAAATTATGCCTGAAGCCTAATAAATCTGTTGCCATGACAATCAAAGCCTGGTCTTACAAAACCTTTCAGAATTTATCCACATGAGTAGTTCTTACTCAGTGTGCTAGTTTTGACCTCTCCCATTCTGAGTGACCACTGTAAGAGATGGAGCCCAAAGTCATGGACTAAATGAACTCAACAGAGATTTTGTGGACATTTCTGGATATTTTACAAGGGTGGTCCATAGACTAAGGCAGTGATACCTGCATGTTATATATAAAGATGGGAAGGGGGGTTGGTTAATGAGGATGAATTGGATAGTGTGGTACCTGAGCATGATGTAAATGGTGTAGAATAAGGAATAATGTGCTGGGTTTAGCTGGAAGAGAGGTGGTTTTCTTTCTAGTAATTAGTACGAGGCTATGTTTGGTGCTAGAAGCATACTCACAATATAGAGATGTTTTATCTCTTGCTGAGCAGAGCTTCCACAGTGCCAAGGCCTTTGGTGCCTCTCATATCACCCCACCAGAGACTGGGCTGGGGCTGCACAAGGAATTGGGAGGGAACACAGCTGGTACAGATGGTCCCAACTGACCCAAGGGATATTCTGTACTACATGGTGTCATAAAACACATAAACAGCATATAAAATAGGGGAAAGACAAAGAAAAAGGGGAGAAGGAATGTTCAAAACTATGGCATTTGTCTTCCCAAGTAGCCATTACACACAATGGAGCCTGGGTCTCCCAGAGATGATTGAACCATGGGAAGTGGTGAATGAATTCCTTGTTTTGCTTTGCTTGAGTGTGGGTGGCCTTTGCTTTACCTACTAAACAGTCTTTGTCTCACCCATGAGTTTTCTCACTTGCACTTTTCTGGTTCTCTCTCCTATCCCACCAGGGGGGAGTGAGCAAGCAGCCCTGCAGTGTTTAGCTTCCAGCTGGAGTTAAACAATAATATTCATGCAAGTTGTTCCCATGATTGACATAGAACTGCTGATGTGAGGAGAGGTTTGCAATGGGCAACTTGAATTTAGGATGCAGTCCTTGTCCACATAGAGAGTTGAGGGGATGACTTCTGCAAGTAAGAGATTCTTTCTGACAGTGAAGATGACATTTATGGGTTGTGTTCTTCCTTAGTTTTGCTTATTGGTTCTTACACTAGTCACACATTCTAGATAGTAAAATACACAAAATTTCTGCTTCAATGCACAAGTATATGTGATTTGAACCTTTATTCCTAAAGTCAAGGCTGATTCCTCTGAACCCTGTTGAAATATTGTCACACTACAATGTGTTTTTTCATCTGTGCTTCCTCCTTCTGCAGTGATTTGAAGAAGTTGCATTACCATTCTTTCTTTAAAAACTGCCTTATGGAGTCCTCCATCATACAAGGAGGAGATTTATTGGAAACTACAACAAAATTATGTCTTTTGAATCGTATTTAAGCTCTGATTCTTGTTCATGAGTCCTGCTGTGGTCTGGTTTTTGTGATTTGGCTTTATTTATCCTTCCCATCCTTAAAACCTGCTGCCAGGAACCTGTCCTCTCCATACCCAGCTGCACAGTCCATGACAGCTGCCACACAAACCTGCTCCTGATCTTTTTCCAGCTCCATCAAAAGCAGTCAGACTTCCAAAGGATTGCCCTCAGAGTGGAGGCAGGCCCTTACCACAGTTTACTCAAGAACCACTCCACTTTCCAAACTCAGTGGAGTTTGGATCAACCAGGATGCATAAGAAAATACATATGTTTCACATGACCACTACATCACCTTTTAGTTCTACCCTGATTTCTAAAACAGAGACCCAAATAAACAGGTCTTCCTGGAAAGGAAATCTGCTCTTCCATCCAGTTCATTAATTGTGCAATTGCTGATCTGCTAGGCAATTTCTTGACAAAGACCCTAAGTATTTGTAAGCCAGGTAGTTACATCTCCTTGCACTCCCCTACCATCCTTCATCCAGAAAGACAAAACCACATTACAGCTATTAACAAAAAGTATCTTGCAATGCCCACTGAAGGTATTTCTAATAATTCTCAACACTCCTCTAATACACAGCAAAAGTTACTTGATGTGAGAACATCCCATACGGGATTTGTTTACTTTATGACCTGGGTAATAATTCAAATTTTCAGCTTTCTGACTTGTGTAAGAGGATCTGTCTCCCACTGTTTCTAAAACACAGCATCCAAGTCTGCACTTGGTAGTCGTTTCCCATGGAAACAAAATAGAATAAATCTTTTGTATCTTCCAGTATTGCAGACATTCAAAACCTTTCTGTAGCTTTCATTTACTAAAATAATATTACTCATTCTTGCACTGATATAGGATTTCTTTTACCTCCCATTTTTGCCTTCTAGTGGTCAGTGCACAACTGAGGTGCAGGGAAGGTATAGAACCATGACCCCAGGGAAACAGACAGAGCAAGAGAAGGAGGAGGCAGGAGGAGGGGAATGGAGGGAGGGAGGGGGGGAAAAAGAGAGAGAAATGTCAAAGCAAATTCCTAAACATCCTCTTTAGCATGGAAATATGTACAGTGCAGCTGCAGATGTTCCAGTCCAAGTGCAAATGACAGCACAGGTGTGCACAAACACACACACACATACACACTGTCACAAAGCAAGGGAGAAAGACAGAAATGATCTTACAAAGCTGCTGCAGTAATCAGGACACTTGCTCCTGAAAACAACCATGCAAGCAAACATTCTTTCATTGCGTTTGTACATTTTTTTCAATTTTCATTTCACTATTGCTATTTTTTTATACCTCTCGCCACATCAGATAGTTATTATTAAAAGAAAGGAAAAAGGCCTTACCATGCAGTGCATCAGGAAGAGATGAGAAGCACAGAGCATGCTGCAGAGATTAAGCTCAGCATGGCATTCAGATATCCTTTGGAATTGAAGAAAATTGTCCAACCCATTCTTCCTAACAAAGCGGACAAGTTTTCTCTAGGCTCGAATTTTTCACCAGAAGACAGATCCTTACAGTGCATTATATTTTCTTCTTCAGGAGATGTATTTCCTCCAGTTAAGTTTCAGCTCCGCAATGCCATTTCCAATCAGCTCTAAGAAGTTCTTCATTCCCAGATTCGCGGTGTCATCAGAGGGACTCCAAAGAAAATCAAAGAAAGAAAGAAAGAAAGAAAAAAAGAAAATAATACCTTACCAAAGCCCTGAAATTACTACACTAAAAAGGAGAAGATATAAAAATCCCACAATACCCCCTCATTTACTCTATTATCCAGGTGTTTCACAACAACCAGTACTACCTCTTTGGTCTCATATATGCAGTACTGATCATTTGTAACAAAGGGAGAGGCAAAAACTTTCCCAATTTACACATGATGCATTTTCATTGCTGCTGCTCAACTGTGTACTACCAAAAAACCCTTTTCATCCCCAGGCATCTTTAAAACCACTTGACAAAAAGCAGCTATCCCTTTCCCTTCCCAAAGAACATGAATATTAGAATTTCTAGAAAAGTGTGGAAGAAAATCTGACAAATAACCAAAAAATACAAATCAGAATCTAAAAGCAAAAGCCTTGAAGCAGGAGGCTTCTTGAGCAACGAGGTACTTTGCCTGAAGAATTTGAGGATGCACACATTAAGTACCCTAGGGAAAGAGACAGGGGAAAAGAACGGTGGCTAACGGAGTGTTTGGAGAAGATGGGGTGGGACCAAATGGGTGTCAGGCAGGAGTGGGATCCTGAGTCACCCACAGCCTTCCGCCTGCTCGCTGACAGCAGCTCGGGCTTTCCCTGCACTTTCTGCAAAGCATATTAATTGATTCTGGTTGCTGAGCAACTAACTCTGGGGAGCCACATCGACGGCTCCGGTTCCAGCACAGCTCCAGCAGCAGCAGCAGCAGCAGCAGCAGAGAGTGGATGGTCTCCCCCGCCTCTCCTCTCCTCCTCCCGGAATCTGTCACCCTACCCGGATGTCCTTAGCTGCCCTGCAGGGAAGCTTTGCAAGGAAGAAGCCCTCAGCAGGGCAGCAGGGAGGAGGTGGGATGCTCCCCAGCCTGCGCTGCACTGGCAGGACTCAGGAGAGCAGCCCGGCCTCGCACTGACAGCAATGCACCTCTGCCACCCTGCTTGGGGTGCCTGTGCCAGCAGGGCTGGTAGCCACGAGAAACCCAACCAGCTGTGTCGACAGGTAGGTGAATCAGGGTGGTGCAGCCGCCTTCTGAAAAGCAAAAATTATCTGCAAGATGTTAAAACAACAACAAAGTCCCACGGTTATCACAGAAACATCTCTATGTTTTTAATATCCTGTATAGGAAGGGACCCACAGGGATCATCAAAGTCCAACTCCTGGCCCTGAACAGGATATCCTCAAGAATCCCACCATGTGCCTGAGAATCTTGTCCAAATGCTTCTTGAACTCCATCAGGCTGGTGCTGTGACCACTCTTCTGGGTATCCTGTTCCAGTGCCCAACCACCCTCTGGGTGAAGAACTTCTTCCTGATATCCAATCTAAACCTCCTGTGACACAGCTTCATGTCATTTGCCCTGCTCTTATGTGAGTTTCTAGTTGAACATGTGGCCAGTTAAGCTCTGCCCCTGCAGCAACAGCAACTATTGCTTATTCCTGACCCTTTTATCATGTTGCACTTCAGACAGAGCAGACACTTGTCTGGCTGAAAGGGTGCACTCTAAACCAGAACCACCACACAGATGAATTGCCTAGGTGTCTTTGACACTGTTTTTGATACAAAAGGGATGCCTCTGACAAAACCTTATAATTGCTTTAATTAATACATTTGAGTTCCATGGAAGAGCAAAGCAGCAAAGAGGCCATTTAGTTTTGGTCCACAAAAGAGATGGGATAACTGAATAACTGGAGCTGGCTCAAAGGGGTTTCTCCTAGAGTGCCTCTACTTATGGCCCAGTTGGAGCAACACAGAGGATTTCTGCAAGGTTGATGCCAAGAGGACGGACCCTGAGCAAGGCCTGACCCCTGCAATTTGTGGCAGGGCTTCCACTGTCTTCTGTAACTCTAGAGTCTGAAAGAAC
Organism: Hypocryptadius cinnamomeus; assembly: GCA_013400635.1. Lineage (NCBI taxonomy): Eukaryota > Metazoa > Chordata > Aves > Passeriformes > Zosteropidae > Hypocryptadius > Hypocryptadius cinnamomeus. The sequence continues at coordinate 12,723 of VYZP01012273.1, forward strand.
TAACCAAAACACCACAGTGTCTGAAAGAGGATATTTCCCTTGTGGTGTATACATCCTTAGTCAGATCATGGCATTTGTTCAGCACTGACTAAGCTGTCTTGCTGTTGCACAGGTAAGATGTTAGAAATTAAAAGACCTCAAGGTTTCTCTCCCTGGGATCTGGCAGAAAGTACAACACTAGATCTTGGCCAAACTGCTCACGCACGATTACTGTCAAATATCTGAGCTAGGTCAGCTCTTTATTCAGTTGTAGTGATAGGATAAGTTAAAGGGCAAGGCCCTGAGAACTGCCTTAGCTTGCAGTCACAGAGCAGAATTATCCAATTCTCCCCTTGAAAAACTCCAACCTGTATCTAGTAAGCCCTGTCTAAGTGGCAAACACCAGGTCTTTGTGAAAAGGGACAGGTTATCTTAAGGAAGAGAGTTACTTTTCTGACAGTAGCTTAGCTGCACCACACTACTTTCATGCTTTATAAAGGAAGATCTACAGTTTAGCCTCATTTTCTTAGCAAAGCCAGATGCTTCACATATCTTCAGAGCTCAGGAAACCATGAGATCCTGTTAGCAGAGCTGCTGTATGAAGCAGATTACAGAATGTATTCACTTCATCCAATATGTTTATTGATATGAGCATATACTGGGAATTCTTTATTCCCCAAGTACAACATGCAGAGAAATACAGGAACATTTAGACTAAGGGAACAAAGAGAGGTAGAGAGATTTCACAAATTCTTGCAAAGGAATTATTAAGTCTATATGAATGGATTTCACCAAACACATAGTAAAGAAAGATTTCTTTCAGCATGATAAGTTGTTTTTTTTGTTTTATCTTTCCACTATTACTCCTTTACATTCATGCTGGTGCCTGTTTTTATCCCCAACAGTACAATCTTTAAAAAGTGTGACAACAAAGTATTAATATTTTAATGTGCTTTGTTTTGTACTTTATTTTTACAAGGCAGAATACCAAACAGTGTTGAAGTTCTTTGTAGTGAAGAAAATATCTTTAGAAGTTTAAGGGAAGGGCAGTTTGAAGGGCAAAACAATAAAACAAAACAACCATAGAAAGAAGGCAAGCCAACAACAGGTGATTTCAAAATGAAAGCAAACTAGTGAAAGTAAGAAGGAGCTATCAGATTATTAAAAAAATTTAGGAGATGTCAACATTTGTGTAACTTTTTAGTGGTTTTTTTTGGGGAATGCAAGGCTGCTTAGATAAAATTCAGTATCTTAGAGAAAGCAAGTACAGTATCCCTCTTTCACTTACACAAGACTTGAATTTAATCTCATAAAAATGCTTTTTATTATTCATTGAAAAGGCTGACTAATGCATATGTTCTATTCCTATTTCATTTTTTATGTGTCTTTTCTCTTCTCACCTTTATATCCTTTCAATAGTAGCATTATCCTCTTTGAGAAAATAGGTGTCCTGTGAGCCTAAGGACCAGAGCAAGCTAGGACTGAGCCAGCCCTCATTCCCTGAGGGAATGGTACAGCTGGTGTCCCATCAAAACCTGGCAGCACTCTCCATGGTAAAGCCCTTGATCCACACAGGATCCCTAGTGCAGCACCTTGGGCACCAAAGTAACAGGGATGTGAAACAAGCCATGGCACCAGGTTGGGCAGGGCCCATTTCTGATCTCAGGCTCTATTGCCAGGGCCTCATAGTGAGAGAAGGTCCCCAGGGAGACAAATGGGAAGAAAAAAGACACTTCTGTCGATGTTCTAGTCCAGAGTGTAGGTAAGGGCCAAGTGCAAAGTGGCATTGGAAAAAGGCAAGTGAGTGCTGCAGCAAGCATGACGTGGTGGCTGAGGCCAGGGAAGCAGTGCCTTTCTCTGGAGTGAGTGGATGCCTGTGCTGCAGGGACAGAGGGCACTCAGGGTGGATGGGCTCCTTACTGTGCTGGGCAATTACTCTCCTCTGCCCTGAATCACAGCAGAGGCCCCTGGCGACTCGGGAGATGGGGGCCACAGGCTGTCAGACATTTAAGAATATGAAGCAGAAAAATCTCTTGGGAATTCTCCCTGCAAGTCAGGAGCAGGGAAGACCAGAGAGCTGGAAGCAAAGGTGCACCAGCCTTGCTCTTTGTGTGCTCAGACTGCTTCTGCAGTGCCTGTCAGCAGCAGGTGCCTCCACTGCACAGTGCAGAGGCCACCAAGTAACACGGGAAGCCTCCTCCCCAGCTGACCCAGCTGCCTGCCACAGCATGGTCCAGACACTGAAAGTAGATGAAACAGCTTGCCTTCCTCACAACCACAGCTTAATACTATGAAGACCATCATTTTATTCCTTGCATGACACACCTTTCCAGAATCTGTGATTTGAGAAGTAAATTAGAATTTTTAAATGCAGTACTGTATGTAAAAGATACAGTAATTTTAACAGAAATACAAAGATATGCCCAGATAATGAAGGTTATTTAACATACGAAATAAAAGGTATAATTCAATTATTAACCAAATTTTGATTAAAAACTGGTGAAAATTATTTACAAATAAGTGTTCTGGGCATGTTTCTGATTTTGACCTTTCAAGATCCTGTGTCACATTTGCTATTCAGTCAATTACAGCACAAACAACTGAATTGATTTCTTGCCTTTTTAGTTTAAATGCCATAATACATGCAAGAGAGTCTGAGCTTCAGTGAGTGTATTTCCAGGTCATCAGCAATTAATTGAAAAATCTAACCATAAGAAATAGACCTTTATTAAAAAAAATATCTAAAGCCTGACAGAGGATGTACACACAGTTCCATCTATCTGCAGAATATTTAGCATTTCTAAATGTTATTTTTAGCATATTTTAATTATATTATTAGTGTAATAATTATTTTCCATATTCTATATGGCAACTGGTCTCTTTCTTTTCTGTTTTCCATTAATGCAAATCAGGCTAGGATACCACAGTTGTCAAAAACTTACGACACTAAGAAAATGGTATGTGGTAAGTAAAGCCAGTAAAATGAAAAACATTTATGATTTGTTATTCTCTTTCTTTTTAAATAAATGTTTCTTTACTATGACTTAACTGCCAACTGACTAAAGAATGGTAAAAGGCTACAGCTTGTGTTTGATAATTGTTGGGTTTGTTCGTGCTTTCATAAGCTAGTCTGAAATAAATATTACTGGATCTGACTTGTATTTCATTTAAGGAAAAGTAAACCTCTTACATTCACTGATTTCAATGAAATCACCCTTAATCTCCATCAGTGTAGCAAGTATAATCGATTGCAGTTCTAATTTTTGTTCATTGCAGAGTTAGCTTCAGTTTAAATTTGTTATGTACCAGTAATATAGCGCTGCTTCCTTACAACACCCTAGCTCTAAAAATAACATTTCAATACTGCTGTACCAAAAATGTATGCACAAAAAATGTGACTACCTGGCTAGTAGCACAGCCATTTTCATTGCAGAAAATATATACACTAAGCATCTTTGCTTCTTTAGAAAAAGAAAATCTGCTTTGAAATTAACTTCTTAAGCATACAAATGAAATATAAATTAGTGATTTCAACCCATTTCAAAACTGGTATCTTGACCTAGACTTCCATTTTGTACATGCAATATGCAGTGGCAGTTGTATTTTTGGGGGGAAATCATTGATATTGAACACAAGTTAGATGTCAAAATAAAGAGTTTTATCCTAATCCTCTGAAATAGGTAGAAAAACGCTCCCTGATTTCTATGGGAAGATGACTGAGCTGTGCTCTTAGAAGACTACACCAGTCTCAGACAGAAACTGCTTAGCCTGTTGCACCAAACAGAGCCCTTCTAAAGCTGCTGAAATGTACTAGTTCTGTGCTTACATTGAAGCACTCCAGAAGACAAGCACTGTGTTCTGAGGGGTGATGATGTGTTTGCAGTGTCTGTGCTCAAAGTGGAATCTCATTAGAAAAACAGAAATCTTGCTGTGGAGCGGTGTAGTAAGATAAGACATGCAACGCATGAATTCATTGAATCCCAAGGGTGATCATCTGCCTGAAATTCTTCTCTAGATAAGCATGTTCACACATGGCAAAAAAAGTTCTCAAGTAGCAACAGTTATTACTGCTTAATAAATATTCACATTATTTCTCAACAGGCAATATACCCACTGGGCAAAAAAAAATAATAGTATGCTAATGAAGGATTAGACAGACATGGGCTAAATTAGTCTTACTACAGTTCTGTTAAGCTTTTGGGTGTGTGTTACATGACATTACTATTTAATACCATAGAACAAAAATTTCTCTCTCTCCCCTTTTTTTTTTTTTAAATTTTTTCCTGTTCCTTTTTTTTTCTTTATTGTTTGGTTTTGGTTTTTTTGCCCTTTAGCAAAAGAAGTAGAGGTTTCCTTTCCTGGCTTAACTTCCAAGCAGTAAGAAAAGTAACATAACCTGAATATTTATATGATTCACACCTAAACCTCTTAATTGCTACACCAGGATGCTGCTAGAATTAATGTTGCATAGCAGCCAAAGTAGTCCTGAACATTATTCAATACTCCAAAGTATACAGTATGGGTGTTGTCATGATACTGCACAGTATTTGAATAAATGTACCTTGAGAAATGTGACAGAAGCCAGATTTAAGCAGCTGCTGGCATTTCTATTCTGAATACAGCTGATCTCCAGAATACCAGTACTCTGACTGGTAAAACCTCTCAAATGCCTGTTCATTCTTTGCTTCATAGAAGACTCAGCAGCCGGTTTGGTTTTCTTTTCACCATTACCAGAAGCATCTTTGTAAGCATCCTTCTGGAATGGAAAATCACTTGTAACAGCTCAGAAAGTCTCTCAAGTTTAACACAGAATGCCCCTTAGCTGGTGGGAAAAATGTCTCCATCAGCAATCCTCTCTTTTAAGTCCTTCCTAAATAGACACTCCATTGATTTGTATTTTAAAACCTTCAGTGATGAATAAGGTCCTGGTTTTCAGAAGGATTTCACAGAGTTAAGTGATACCAGCAAAATACACAAATATAGATCCACAAGGTACTCTGAGCTACCTCCTCTTAAAAAAAAAAAGCAACCAAAAAACCAGCAAAACAAGACAAATCGAAACCAACCTGAACATGTTAACTCTTTATGATATATCTGTTTCTTAAATATGCCAAATGCTTTCAGGCTTTTCCTTGGAGCTGGTCTCTGTTTAATTAATTAATCACAGTATTTGCACATCTTCAATGCTTTGTTTTAATGTCTCATTCCCTTCTGTGGATTTCTCAGCTGTGAGATTTTAATGTGAGCCATTTCTCATGTTTTTATGCAGAATTATTATATGGAGGAGAAAGTGATAATAACTCAGTCTTCTCTTAATTACACTTCTAATTATTCTTAGAAGTTTATTTATAATTGTGTCTGCCAACAGGATTTGTTTCAATTATCATAGCCAGATTGGAAATGGAGCTTAAATGAATTCTTTCTGTAAACAACCATATTTTAATACAAGCAAACAAGTATAAATATTTATTTTTAACTCAAAATTCTTCCTTCTCTGATAGTCATTCTTATAAACAAAAATCTTACAGAATAGTGTAAAATTTTTGCCCTTCAATACTAATAATACATGAGGTAGCAAATGTTCTCAGAGGACAAAAAAACTTAATTAAGACAACACCTATTCATGGTCAAAGAATCTTTTTTCTTTCTGTAAATGGTAATAAGGGCTTTTACATTAAAAGTCTTCAGATAGGAAGCCTCACCTCTAGAGGCACAGCAATGCCATTACTCAAAGAGAAAAAGTGTTCTTTCAAGGGTGAATGAGAAAGAAATATCTATTTTTGATGCTGTTAGATTCCCACTTGCAAGATAGGAAACCCCTTGTTTACCACAGTATTTCTACAATAATGCAGAAAAGTAAGCTGCCCAAAGATCTCAGATCAGGAAATCCTGTTTTCAGGGAGAAATTGTTCAACAAAAATCATCTTTACAAAGTACAATCCTATGCATATTATTTAATTTTTCATATGAAATAACATTATTTTAGCCACTATAATCAATCTAGAAGTAATCATAGGACAACTGAAAGAGATTTAGAAATGGATATTTCAGTATGCACAGATGGTTGATAAACACATTCTATTTCAATAGTATTAAATGTATAAAAGTTAGGCATTAATTTGGAGTGAGATTCGTATCTTGGCTATGGAAAGAAATAACAGCTATTGTTAGGTAATGGATTTGTAACCCGACAGACAGAAAATGACAGTGTGCTATACTGCTTGTTTAAAATCCAGAGACAAACAGCTTGCCTTCATATCAAACATATTTCCCTTCAACTCCGGTCCCCTGCAAGCCCCTGCTCCCTCACCAAAATGAGCACGGGAAGAGAAGCCTGTGAGACTTACCTGTTTGCCTTCAGAAGATGAAGAAGTTTAAAGCATCAAAGTTCTCGTGACAATCAGCCACTAGCACTTAGCTTATGTGGAAATAATTACATTCTTCCATCTTTTAGCTTTCTCAGTAAGTGAAAGCTGGTGATGGATGCCAGCAGCCTTGTTAAAATATCACTGTAATCCGTTCAAGCTCTGGAGATTGCTTAGAAAACCAAGTCATAAACATGCAGTGTCTCTAGCTTCACAAGCAGCTCAGCATTTTCCAAGTGTGTGCACGTCTTCCTTTTCCAGTACTGTACTTCACAGAGCACTCGACCTATCTTCATTTGGGTAGAGAGAACACAGTTGTTGAAAGTAAATCCTACGTGAACAGAAGTGTTCTACGGGTTTGTTTTCTCACATCAAATAGTTATTATTTCAGGAAAGGAGACACCCTTTGTGGTTTTTGGTTGGTGCTGTTCCCTCACCAAGAAAAAAAAGAATTAAAAAAGCTTCAAATAGAAAAGCAAGAAGCAAAGAGGATACAGCAGTTCAAGAAGCAGCAGGCAAGGATGGGTGTCTTGTGATTGCTTTGAGTTAATACTCCTCAGGGGGAGTTGAAAAAAGCACAAATACAGCAAAATCTGTCTTACAGAGTAAAAATCTGTTGTATAAGCCAGTCTCTGGCAAAGTAAAACAGCATGTGCATTTATTCCATTAATTTCTAGCATGCCAGAGTGCAAAGGAAATTGGTAGCTTTCTGTTTACTAACAGCAAACAAGTAGGAAGAAGGAAAGAAAATTCAGTATGCATAACTTCTCTAATTGTTTCTGCTCTCCTGAGAAATGTATCAGATCTATTGTGAAAGCAGTATTTATCAGTACCACAGAACATTTTATCATTATCAATATTTTCTGGAGCATATGTGGACAATGAACAATTAAGAGTGCTGCATTCCCTAGATGCAAACAGCACATTTGTGACTGGTCTTCCAGTAGCTTAAATGTAACAGGTCTTTGGGCTCTCTGGAAAATATGAATATGAAGAACAAGAATCATAAGTACTGAACACTTTGGAGTAACTGACCCAATTACTGGCACCAAGTGATGGGAACTTCAGCCTAAAAACCTTAATTCAAACCTCCCTGAAGCCCATTAAAACAGATTTTGAGAGGCTGCGGATGAGGACCTTTGCCAGCTGGCTCCTTTGTCCCTGGGCATCAAAACATAGCTAGATCACAAAATCACCAAAAACAACTTGGAAGGAGCTGTGTGAAACCCTGCTCTGACCTGAAGTTGTCCTGGATGTGACAGTGTGATGCTGGGTCTGAATCTGCTCAGATAATATATGCAGCACAAACACATGCCTGTTCCCTTCAGGGCCAAAAAGAAAACAGTCCATTTATTTGTATGATGAGCCCAGTCACAAAACAAAATGCCACTGAGCCAAATGCTATTCAAGCAGAAAACAAAGAAACTCCTCAGCTGCATGAATTTACTGTCCAGCTGTCACCTTTCATACTTTCCACACATACTACCCACCTGCAGTGCCACCAAATCTTGCAGAACACAGTGTTCTTGACTTTAAAGCTTTCTAGTTATTAACCCAGCTATATTTTGGGTCATTTTTCCCCTTAGCAGAGCTTGATCTAGCCCTTTCCAATCAGTGAAAACATCATATTTTGAAAAAAACAATTATCTCCTATTTCCATTGCACCTTGTTGTTAGAGAGGTTGGAGTCAAAGGGCATCTGTGTTATACACTGAAAATATGGGGGAAAATAAACAGAGCCATGTTTCATCTTTAAGCTCTGAGGAACTGCACATGCCAGATACAGCAAATACCACATCCTTGGCACAGAAAAAAATCACTGACAGCTCAGGGCTTTGCCTCAAAATGCTGTAGCACTTAGTTTGTGTATTCCTTTTTTTTCCCCATAGTCACAATTCTGCATTTTGCTGCAATCTGAGTATTCTAGACTTACATGTTCATGGAAAACTGTCTTCCATTTGAGGGAGTTTTGGGGGCTGATCCTGTAGGGGAAGCATTTGCTCTTATGTCCCTGAGCATTAGATATACTGACTACTCTCTTTCTGTATCTGATGCCCAAGTGGAAGGCAAATACTCTTTGTAGATGCACAGCAACCCCTCTGACTCTGGAATAGCCACAGATAGGGAGGTGAGAACAGAGTTTTTTGAGCATTGAAGAGAAAATCACAGCCCACAGCCCAGCCCAGCAAGTTTCAGTGACATCTTGAGTTGTATCAACTCCATTCAGACCCTACTGGGTCCCTAAGAAAATTTCCCTCCTCCTGTCAGCTTTGCAATTTGGTTGGGTGTCTGAGCCTTCCCACTGGCACAAGGCTGCTTTCCAGAGCACCACATGCAGCACCCCTGAGATGAAAAGGCAGTAAAGCAGGAATTGCATCATCTAACACAGCACATGCAAGCAAACTGCATTTCCACCCACAGAGAAGCTGCCACAGGTGCAGCAGGCAGTGCTTTGTGCGCACCAACACACACTGAACTACAGATGAGGGGCTACTCCAGCACTGCCACTGCAATAAAGTTCCTGCTGTTATATAGCAGAAATCTCAATGCACCTCCTCTTTTCAACTCACATTTGACTTCTAAATATGCTTGCAATGCATTGTGTATTTTTAGCATGCCCAGGGTTCCTATTTTGGGTTACCAACCTGAGAAATCATTGAAGAGGTCTGATGTTGAATGAACCTTTGAAAGACTGGTGCATTTTAACATAGGGCAATAGGAGAACAAAAAAAATTAGAAAGACAGATATAAGATATCAGTAGCTTCTTCCAGAAACAGAGGTCAGTGGCCATGAAATTTGTCAATATCTTGTTAAGCATCAGAACTTCAATGTTTTGACACTACAAAGTGCACCTGCCTCTGGAAATTATTTTGAATGTCTGAATTATCCCTCTCCCATTACATACAATAATCTTTCTGCAAAAATGTTTGCCTTATATTCTGTACAAAATACTTCCAGCACTCAAAGATACATTTTGGGAATAGAGGTCAACGTGTGTATGTCCCAAAGGTAGGATATTAATAACACTGGAAGATCTATAGTTTTCCATAAGACATGGCATTTCAGCTACTGACTGTAAAAAATTGAATTTGTTCCAAGGGTTGTTTTTGCATAGGAAGGTGACACTACCCTTGCAAAGGACTTATGGGTATTCCCCTCTCATCCTGGGAGAGTCTGACTGTCCCTGGAAGGACTCTGAGCATCTTTAGTGTTTTATGAAGGTCAGAAGGAACTGAGTAAGGGTATACAAGCTCCTCAAGGAGCAAGGATCTTAACTAGCATAATATAATGCTGTATTGTATTGTATTGTCTAGATTTTCTTACATACTATTCCAGCCTTGGACAGACTGGGATCAATTAATTTTATGAAATACATGAATCTCCCCAAGCACCAAAAACCTCCAAATATTCTTTTTCTTTGTATCCTGCTCAGAGAATCCTCATCAAAGCAATTCTTTCTCTGTATCTTGGCAAGTAGTTTTCATTGAATAGTATATCCTGCATGATTTCCTTGGTGAAATATAATCAAATGGTGAAACAGTCCCAAGACCAAAAAGAAAATACTAAAAAACCTAACTACTAAAAGTTAGCACTGTCCAGGGTGAGAAAGAAAAATAAACAAGAAACACAAAGATAAACAGAGGTGGAAATTGGTGTCTTTAACAATGAGATTACTTTTATTTCTAGCCAGAAACATAAATCCTGATGCACTCCGTGCATATCCATATTCATATCTGGAATAAATTTATTTATGCTTAAAGAAAAGTCCCAGTACATGAGATTGAGGAAGCTGAGTCTACAGCTCAAGATTGTGCCTTAAATTCAGCCATATTTTAAAATAAAAATCTGTGATCACTTCTACTTGTAGCTGCAGCAGCAAGAAATTAGAGAACTGTGTTAGTTTTGATTAAGCTAAAATAGTTCTTTTATGTCAGATATTAAATCAGTTCTAACACTGCAGAGCTGGACAGGCTGCCATTGGGCTATCTGGTGTTCCCTGTAAAAGAGTAGAACCTATATTTAAACATATCCATATCATGCCAACACATGTGTCAACATGAATCTAAACTGACAAACAGCTTTTTATTTATTGTCCTGTGCTCAGTGTAAGTGCCCAAATATGGGAAAGTAAGTGCCAAGCTTGAGAAAGAGGCAGAATTTCTTCATGGTTCAGAAACAGAAACCCTTTATCAAAGGAAAATCATTCTGGTATTTCAGCTGCTTTAAGAGAAGGTTACAACACATTCCTTTCAGACAGCATGCATGTGATAAATGGCGGAATACTGTAATAAGCTGCCAGGATATATCGATATAATGCCATTTTTTTCCTCAGACTTTCATGAACTCTATAGGGTCCACTCTGAAGTGAGCCAGGTCCATTAGCTCCTGAAAAAAAAATAGGTCTAAACTGCTTGATCAGCGCTCAGAACCCTAAAAACAAAAGATAAATTACAAAATGGAGGTGAAACAGAAAGAGGATGATTGAAGGTCAAATCAAGGATAAAACTAGTGGTAGAAAGGCTAAGGGCAGGGCAAAAAAATAGACATGTCAGGGAAAAAATGATCTGTGGGAAGAGAGTTAGAGGTATAGGTTGAGGAGGCAAATGTATGGCAGCATTGAAACTCATGTTAAAAGGAGAAAGGTGTGCAGCAAACAGCCTGGGATCCTGAATTCAGGGAAGAAGGCAGAAAATACCCCAAACTGCAACTTGATCATGTCATGGAATTAACTGCCTAGGTCAAATTCTCTTC
>VYZP01012276.1:0-13333 GCA_013400635.1 Hypocryptadius cinnamomeus
CACAAGTTCATGTTTCCAACTTACAAAAAACGTATTATTAAAAGAAAAATTTTTTGCCTTGTGGAAAAGTAGTATTCATGAATAGACAGCATCTGATTTAGAAAAAAATAAAGAATTATCACAGTTTAAAGAAACATATGACCATAAACACTTTGCTGTTGGAACATAGCCTATTCACTGGCTGAAATGAAGCAGGGAGACAGGACATATGAAGTATTTTTTGTGGATCAAACATTTATTCTCTAAAATGATGCTGACAGATGGCGAAATCACCAACTTCGATATTGCACAGTAGATAAGGGTACATAACCTGCTACACTTCCCTGAGGAATCATCATCCAAGGGAATTTTCCTCTGCATCTGTGAAAATGTGCCCTACCTTTTTCACAAGACTTTTGCAGCAGCATTGTTAGGCCTGATCAGCTGGTATGGAGGGTGAATTATCAGCAGCAAGGTGACTGGCCAGGGTAATTTTTTTCCATGGATTGGATTTTGATCTACCAGATATTCTGAAGATCTGTTTCAGCCCTCTTTGTCAAACACAGCCTTTAAATGCTGCTAAACAATTTCTCAAGCTGTGGGTCACATGTCAAAGTACTTTCTGGTGTCTGTACTGGGCCATATGCTCTTTATTCTCTCCCTCAACTTCTTCATCACCTCTCATCTGTTTCACATGAGCTATGTTCAAGGTCCACAGGATTCTTTTCACAGAATCTTGAGGCCTGGTGCAGTGAGAATGATGAATAGAACACACCAGTGTTGAATTTTCCAGTTTGGATAAAATGTATTGTGCACACAAATCCAATGAGAAGGTGTTCCCCTTATGCCCAGAGAAACTTTCAGTAGTACCAGTGTTCCACAACAACTGCATTACAGTCTGAAATAAAAACTTTCTCTGAGAGCATCTGAGAGATTGGTGTGAAGCACAGATATTTGACAAATGCAATTTTGAATATCAGAGGAAAAATTATATTGCAAGAAGTTTTTAATTTTACTGGCTTTAATTATAAATTTCATGAACTTTTTCAAAAATTATCCAGCTCAAATGCTGAGCTGCCACTTAAGTTCACATTAGCATTTGTATGGAAAGAGTTCTTGGACAACTATCCTGAGCTTCTTGCTAGTCCTCCTACAGACCTCTGTGGAAAAGCTTACGCTTCCCTTGAAGCTCTGAGATGCAAAGAACTCGAGGAACTTGTAGGGCAAAATCGGGGCACGTTGGCTGTACTGGCACAGTTTCTCCTTTCAAGAAGTCGTGGAAAAGCTTTTCGCTAAGACGCAGGTGGCAAGAGAGGCAGAAGCTGGAGATCTGGAGCTGTCCGAAGGTAAGTGCTGCTGGCGGGCATCTTTCGGCAGAAGCAGTGCTCCAGAGCGCACTGCCACCGGCACTACACTCTGTGCACGAAGAAGCCGCTTCTTCACCTCTGGGAGATGGAGAGCACAGCTGCTTGCGAGGGGTGAAGAACGAAGCAGCAGCACAACGGGATTGTGTGCACAGCTTTCAAACTGTTAGAGGACGGTGGCTTACCACTCGCCTACCTCTTAAATTCAGTTTTACATTTGCATGGAAAGAGTTCTTGTACAACTATCCTGAGTTTCTTGCTAGTCCTCCTGCAGACCACCGGGGAAAATCTTACACTTCCCTTGAAGCTCTGAGATGCAAAGAACTCAATGAAATTCGAGGGCGCGACCCGGGAGCATTTCCTGGGCTAGCACAGTTTCTCCTTGCAAGACGTGATGGAGAAGTTTTTCCTTAAGGTGCGTGCGACAAGGGCCACAGAAGACAGAGTACCGGATGTGCTCGAAGGTAAGTTCTGCTGCCAGGTGTCTTTCGGCAGAAGCAGCGCTCCGGAGTGCACCGCGACCGGCACCACACTCTGTGCGTGAAGAAGCCGCTTCTTTGCCTCCAGGAGATGGAGAGCGTGGCTGCTCGCAAGAAGTGAAGAACGAAGCAGCAGCACAACACTGGGATTGCGTGCGCAGCTTTCTATATGCTAGAGGACAGTAGCTTAGCACTTGCCTGCCTCTTAAATTCAGTTTTACGTTTGTATGAAAAGAGTTCTTGGACAACTTTCTTGAGTTTCTTGCTAGTCCTCTTGCAGACCTCTGGGGAAAATCTTACACTTCCCTTTAAGCTCCAAAATGCAAAGAACTCGATGAACTTCTAGGGCACGATCCAGGAGCATTTGCTGAGCTGACACTGTTCCTCCTTGCAAGATGTAGTGGAAAAGCTTTTCACTTAGATGCAGATGACAAGAGACGCAGAAGACGGAGATATGGAGACGCCCGAAGGTAAGTGCCGCTGCCGGGCGTCTTTCAGCAGAATCAGAGCTCTGAAGCGCACCGCGACCGGCACTACACTCTGTGCGCGAAGAAGCCGCTCCTTCGCCTCCGGGAGATGGAGAGCGCGGCTGCTTGCAAGAAGTGAAGAACGAAGCTGCAAAACACCGGGATTGTGTGCACAGCTTTCTATATGCTAGAGGATGGTGGCTTACCACTTGCCTGCCTCTTAAATTCAGTTTTACATTCGTATAGAAAGAGTTCTTGGACAACTTTCTTGAGTTTCTTGCTATTCCTCCTGCAGATCTACAGGGAAAATCTTACACTTGCCTTTAAGCTCTGAGATGCAAAGAACTCAATGAACTTCTAGGGCACGGCCCAGGAGTATTTGCTGTGCTAGCCCAGTTTCTCCTTGCAAGACGTAGTGGAAAAGCTTTTTGCTTAGATGCAGATGACAAGAGACGCAGAAGACAGATGTACGGAGCTGTCTGAAGGTAAGTGCTGCTGCTGGGCATCTTTCGGCAGAAGCAGCGCTCCGGAGTATCCCCGTCTGGGGGCGATGTACAAATCATAAATGGGACAGGACTGTTTGTAATGTGCCTTGAGCCGTTTTATTTCCCAGCATTAGTCTCATTATATGGTCATGACAATGGGAAGATGCCAGCAGTTGACATCCTAGGCTGCAGACCAAGAACTTGATGTTACAACTTATTTTATAAGTTTTTTGACTAATCACACAAAGCAAAAGCATACTGACAGTAGTTCTATCCAACCACTATAAGTACACATACCTTCAGTTAAAACAAAGCTTGCTATTTTTGAATACAATGTCGGTTAGTAAGTCGTAAAACACAATGAACAGAGCTCCATTATTAAGCTGAGAACTTCCTAATGTCTCGCTAGATATACTTTTTGGAAGTAACTCTAGACAAAACTCTAGTTTTTGGGACTAACTCTAGACAAGAGTTAATACAGAGACCATTGTTCCATTTGTCCTTACTTCTTACAAAACTTTTCTGCTGACTTATTTTATACGTACTGCTTAGCTTTAATCACAGTTCTGCTGTATCTGAGGCCTGCCTTTTAAAACATTTCCACAATCCGCTGATTTTATGGATTCCCACAATGACTGACTGTGGCCTGCCAAGCCAGAAATTTGCAAACTTTGCTGGATTTCTCCAAAACTAGAGCTGCCAGCAACCAGGAGCCTGCTAGTCCTTAGAGCCCCAAAAGCCACCTTTCATCTGATACCCAGACCCTGCAGAAATTACTTCTTTTTCCCATGCAAAATGGCTGCCTTTTGCGGCCATTTGCCCCGGCCGACTGTGGCCTGCCAAGCTAGAAATTTGCAAACTTTGCTGGATTTTGCCAAAACTAAACCTGCCAGCAACCGGGAGCCTGCCAGTCCTTAGAGCCACCTTTCATCTGATCCCCAGACCCTGGGGAAATTACTACTTTCTCCTGGGGAAAATGGCTGCTGTTTGTGGCTACTCACCCCGGCCGACCGTGGCCTGCCAAGCTAGAAATTTGTAAACTTTGCTGGATTTCTCCAAAATCTAAAGCTGCCAGCACCTAGGTCTCTGGTCCCAGGCAGCACATGTGCACCAAGGCCCGCAGGAGGCAGCGGCAGGCATGGAAAGCGCCACTGTGACACTTTGACATGCCACTCACTGTCCTTGTGCACATTTCTTAATTGCAATACCACTTTTTAGCTGCAGGTGGCTGCAGCAAGTAGTTTAAGTCATGGCACATGCAACATTTCTTATTTGCACTACCACTTTTACTCTGCAGGTGACACTACTGAGTCATTAAATAGTACATATGCGCAGTACCTCGTGTTTATTACCAGGCGGCAGCAGCGATTTAAGTCCTAACCAAGATCTCTTGAGTGACACACAAAAACGCCTTTTGTTTGAATACACAGATCTATTTCTATTGCCTTCATAGAGCTCATATTTTCTCCCATTTTTCAAGCCCTTTCTTGTTTAAAATATATATACAAGAGGTACATTTGTATTTTCAAACCCCATATGTCTGTATTTAGAATTCTCTATACTCTTAAGATCCTGCATATAAAACAGTAAATACAGGGTTGTATTTGGAAATAAATTTTTATAAAAATTATTTTTTTATATATATATATAGATGCATAAAACATAAGAAAAACTACCAATTTTAACTACCCTAATGATCACCCCTTACAACTGCACCTAACCCAGCAACTCAGTGTCTCAGGAGCAGTTCAGAGGCAGCTCCCAGGAGACCAAAGCCAGCCAGAGCCATAACTCCTGTCAGCTTTCATCTTGTAACAATCCTCCAACGTTTGCAATTTTAGGAGGCAGAATCCCACTTTTAGCCCCAGGAGTGTGACTGTGAATGTTAGCTCTTTTCCATAGGAAGGAAAGCCTCACAACCCACTGTCTCAGGGGCAGTTGAGACACAGCCCACAGGAGTCCAAGGCCAGCCAGAGCCTGGCAGATTTCATCTGGAAAGAATCCTCTGATAGTCACAAGTTTAGGAGGCAGAATCCCATTTTTGGATTACAGCGCCTGACCATGAATTGATGGCCCTTTTCCATATGAAGGAAAGCCTGGCAACCCACTGTCTTATGGACAGTTGTGTTCCAACCCAAACCACTCCACGATTCTATGATTGGTAGTGCTTCAAGAAGTCCTGTTGAATGAGTTCAGGGATAGGGGTGCCGCTGCAGGCCAGTAATTGCACCATCATCCCAGTGCCTGTGGCTGGGCATGGGTCAAATGGCCCTTTCTAGGTTTGGTGAGAACACCCTGAAAACAAGTTGATCTTTCCTCCTGAATGTTTGCAGCAGAACACGGAAATGAAGTTGACACTAACATAAATGCAGGTTTTATTTATCTGGGTTTGCAGCTGTCACGAACTCCATCCATTTCCTGATGCTCAGTCTTTTGGTCAGTGCCCAGTCCCCCACACTCTCCTCCCTAACAGAGCCCAGCACCATCCAGGATTGAGGGTCACCATCAAACACAGGGCAGCAGGACGGCTCAATGTGCATGGCACAGGCATAGCCCTGGGAACAGCCTGCTTGGTCATAAACACGCAGGGTGTGCATTTGGATCTGCACACCAGCCCCAGAGCCACAGAAGTGATAGGCTCACGTTGAGCCAATGGCATCAGCTACTGTTTGTTCTAAGGCTACTTTCTCCACGTTACTGTGGGTCCTGGTGACTTTACCGTTGTCATCCACACCAAAAAATAAATGTCCACCCTCAGTGTTTACAAAGGCAGAAACGTATTTAGGAAAGTTTTTTTTTTATGTATTACAAGCTACTCTTTGTACTGCATTCCTTAAATTCAATATGTGTTGCCTCTGTGAAACCCAGGACCTCCCCAACCAGCACTTCATCTTTCTTTATAAACCTCGCCACAGCATCTTGGATGTTGAGCTCTTGGATGTTCAGAGGAGTCTCTTTTGCTCCCCCATCAAAACTCAGCTGAGCTCTCTTGGAGGTCAGTCCATTCTCATTGTGGCACTTGGCACAGTTTTTCTTCCTCAGGAATTCAGGAGCTTCTCTGGAAGTCACAGGATAAACCAATGTGCTGGCCCTATAAAACAAACCAGTGGTTAAGCTGCAGAGGTGCAACTTTGTGACTGCACCTCTCAGCTCTGGGCCTCCACAGCTACATGTTTTAACAAAAAGCAGCAGGTTACTCCCCCCCTGCAGCCATGCAAAGTATTCAGAGGCCTTGCTTCTGCCAGTGCAATCCCTGAGGCTCGTCTCTATGTCTCTGCAAATGCCATGCTCCCAGAAGAAGTAATTCCTGTCCTCACTCTCCATTCTCAATATTCATCCTCCTGAATTCAGCAATGCACACACTGGTATGGAAAAGACTTTTTCTGTTTCCTGATTGCTAGACTTCTTCTTTCTGGAACTCTTTCCTAAAAATGTCTTCCCAATAACTACCAACACATCAGGATAGTTTGTGTTCAAATCAATCAGCAGCTGCCTCTCCTGGCTCGCCATCCTGATCCTGAAATGATATATTATTAAAAACACTTCATGATTATCACAGAATTGTTAGGGTTAGGAAAGGTATCTGAGACCATGGAGTCCAACTGGTCCCATAGCACTGCCAAGGCCACCACTAACCCATGTCCCTCCCCACATCTACACATCTGTTAAATCCCTCCACAGACGGTGATTCCACCACTGGCCTGGGCAACCTGTGCCAGAGCTGGAGAACCGTTTCACTGAAGAAACTCTTCCCCGATGTCCAACCTGAATCTCCCCTGAGAAAACTCGACACTGTTTCCCCTCATGCCACTCCTTGTTCTGTGCTGCACTCCTTGCTCTGTGGGAGCAGAGCCCAACCCTCACCTTGCTTGCACCCTCCTCTCAGGGAGTTGTGCAGAGCAAGAAGGTCCCCCTTGAGCCTCCTTTTATCCAGACTGACTCTCCCCAGGTTCCTCAGCTGCTCCTTATCAAACGTGCTCCAGACCATTGCCCAGCTTCGCTACCCTTCACTGGACATACAAAGAAGGGCATACACACGGTATCGGGACCAAGAAAACTTGGGAAAAAGGAAACATTGGAAAATGAAAGTGAAAATTAAAATCGTTTATTGCAAGGGCAGTCAGGTCTGAGCGGGCTTGGTGCGGAGGCCGCGGGTTAACGATGGGAATTGCTTGGGCGCTCTGGCACTGCCCTGAAGTCACGTCCAAAGCACATCCCCGCCTCCCGCAGCCGCGGCCGATTTTTCCCGGCCCCCGCGGTCCCTAAGGGCGAAGAGCACCGCCCCGCGGGCAGAGTGCCTTGGGTGGGCGAGGGCGGCTGCGGAGCGGGCAGAGCCCCGGGCCGGGGCCGCGGTCGGAGCCGCTGCAGAGGGCGGAGGGGCCGTCCCGGGCTCCTCTTCCCTCCCACCCGCCCCGAGCCGGCCCCGCCGGGCGCTGCTGCCGCCTCGTCTCGGGCTCGGGGCCGTCCCCCGCCCGCTCCAGACAGCGACGGCGACCGGCAGGGAGGAAAGTGTGGAGAACGGGGACCGGGCGCTGACCGAACTTCCCGGGGAATCGGGCTCCGGACCGGCTCCGTGGGCGCCGCAGGCGGCGAGTGCCGGCACAGGGCCCCGTTTAGCAGAAACTTCCCTTCTCCTCCCGCATGGCCCCTCCCCACCCGGCCGACATCGTGCTCTGCATCTGTATTTCAAACAATTTAATTTTAAAAATATTCTATTCAGTGCTAAAATAACTTTCCACTTCCACGCGCGGCCGCGCCTCCAGCTTCACCAGGCTTGATCACGGACTCGGCGGGACATGCAGAGGCAGCGGGGGGAGACCGGGGCTGGGGGGCAGGGGTATTGGGAAGCGGCAGAGCTCCAGGGCAGGAGCGCTTCCCGGGGGCTCCAGCACCCTGCTGCTTCCTCTCCCACCTCGGGGATAGCGGGTACCTAGGCCGGGGCAAGGCCCTCCAGCACAGGGCAGCGGCTCCCCCTGTTCTGCCGGCTCCCGGGGGACTGCAAATTCCATTCGGCTGGAGTTGAGCCCCGAGGCAGAGCCGAGGCCGGTCAGTACCTGCCCTGTGGGAGGGGAAAGCGCTCCCCTCTCTCCCAGCATGAATGGCTTAAACTAGCAGCTTATTGCACAGCATCCCAGTGGGTCCCTGCCGGCTGCCCCCTCACTGCCCCCCACACCCACCACCACCTGCTCCCACAACTGAGTGAACACATCACCCAGAGCAGATGGAAGGTGGCTCTCCTGTTCCCAGCACCCCAGGGGAAGGGCAGGCAGGGGAGCCCCAAGCAGGCAAACAGCATCTGCCCGTGTCCCGGGGACCATGGAGAGCCGGGAGCCCCATGGAGAACCCCCCCCACACATGCAGCCCACCCAGCAGAGACCCCCAGCTCTAGGGCAGGGAGCAGGGAGAGAGGAAGCCAATAAATAGAGGCAAAATTGCAGGTACTGGCAGCAGCCCCATCCATCGGGCAGGACAGGGCAGGACAGGGTGCACTTGATGTGAGTGGTGGGAGCCCCGACACTGGGGAAGGGGCAGGCTGGAGGGAAGAGCTGGTCCTGGGGAGGCCAGATGGCTCTGCAAGGGGCTGGCGAAGGTGCCGGGCCAGGCAGGTTAGCTCTCCGAGGCTGTGTGGCACACAGAGTTCTGGTCAGCACAAAATCTCTTCAGAGGTGGCGCACCGGAGTCCTCCTCCTCTTCAGTTACCTGCAAGAGCCAAAGGTCACAGGCAGTGACACCGAGCTACGCACACCTAGACAAGGCTGTGTCACACCATGGGGACAGCCCAGGCTGTCACCTATGCACAGACCCCAGGGCACCAGGAATGGGAACCCACTCCAGCCCTGGAGCATGCCAGAATTGTCACTTTCCCACACCCTCATATCCTTCCCTCACACTTTTAACACTTGATCTGAACCAGGGGATAAAGACCAAAGCACAGGAAACCAGGAGGTTCTGGGAGCTCACAGGGGGCACTTCAGGACTGCAGAGCAAGTCCATCTACCAAGATGCTTCTGCTACAAGAAGAAGCAATGTTGGTCAGAGGGCCAATCTGGGTCCATGCACATTCAGAGATGGTTTCAATCCCCCCCCTCTTCCCTTACCTGAGTCTCAAGGGGGACTGGCTCTTCCTTTGTGAGAGTGGGAGGCTCATCTGCCACTTCTGAGGAAGGCAGGGAGGGCTCTGCAGAGAACAGGTGGGTCAACAAAAATGCAGACCCAGCACCCAGGTCAGTGCTGACTCAGGACAGAACACCTAGCTAAAGAAGTCCCCGATGCCCTGTCAGCTTCCAGCAGTGCCAAGGCCACCCACCAGACCACCAACAGCCCTGGAGGGGCCTTCCCTGAGCCCACCCATCTGCCTCCTCCCTTCTCAGCCCAGCACCCACCTTCCAGGGTCTCCTGCCCCAGGGTAGGAGGCTGCGAGTCGTCTGTGCGGAAGTCAGACGTGTGGGCAGGACTCATGGACTCACTCTGCTGAGGACTGGGGCTGGAGTTGGGGCTGCTGTCCACCTTGAGCTGGTATACATCAGACAGGGAGCTCTGGTTGCTGTTCTCATCTGCAGAAACAGCACCTGGTGAAAAAGAGCACCTTAACGCAGGGTCACAGGCAGCCCAGGGCGGCACTGCAAGCTGGAGTCTTGCTATGAAGGCAGAGCGTGGTCAGAGAGTTAAACAAGGGATTCACTGTTCCACATCAGCCTAAGGGCTGTCAGGCACAGGGCCGAGTCCTCCAGAACACAGTGGGAATCATATACACAACTGGCCACGGGAGAGAGAATGTTCCCGCCCTGGGGAATGAGAATGAGCACTGCCAAATCCCACATCTGCAGCTTGGGAGGGCCCTGGGCATCCAAGGGCAGGAATCTCCTGCTGTGTACCACGGTTTTGTTCCTCCTCTGTGAAGCAACACAAGGATTAATGCTCAGCACCTGTCTCCCAGTGAGGAAGCAGGCCTGGCACACACCTTGCCAAACTGCAGACCTGCAACATAACCCCACCGCATGTCTTGGGACTGCCAGCAAATTCCTGATTTTCCTTAGCCACATGCAGAGGGGGGGCTGGGCAGATGTGTACACTACTTCAGCAGCGAGTCTGGCACTGCTGGAGCCCCTCCTGGCTGCACCACAGTGCCTAGACCTAGAGCAAGGCCAGGGACAGCCTTTGCCCCTTCACCCTAAGGTCCATGGAAGTAACTGTTGGAAAAGCAAGCTTGGCTGCAGGTGGCTACTGGCCTCTCCCCAGCAGAGCATGGAAAGAGGGGATCAGGAAACCCCACTCCTCCAGTTGGCTGTGAAGCTTCCCACAGAAGATACCAGAAACAGCCCATTAAGACTCTCTAACAGCAAAAATGAACAGTTTGGACAGGGACAATCCAGAACTGGATCAGCCCAACTCCACAGCTCAACTTCATAGCTCTCCATTCCACGCCAGTGCTCAGGGGCAAGCACTGCTCTTCCCCATACCAGCAGCACACAGAACCAGCAATGTCCCAGCTGCTGTACAGCCTTGGAGTCTTTCCCCATGTTGAAGGGAGCTCAGCCCAGACCCACCTTGGAACTCCAGAAGGAGGGAGGAGTTGGCAGAGGTGTCAGCTGGGAAACCATTGGGTTCTCGGGCCGTGCTGCTACTAGATTTGGATTTCTCTTTCTTGAGGAGAGAAAGAAAATTACAAACACAATGTCAGAGAAACACATGCTGCTCCAGAGGAGCAATTCCCCTTTCTGTCTCCAGAAGCCCAGAGGGATATGCTCAAGCTGGCCTTTTCCCTTGGCTTTGGGGGCACATTCCTAAGTGAGAGGCAAAACTCCGTCTATGAAGGGACTGGGAATCAGGAAAGAGAGGAGGAGTTGACGCCCATCTACAAATGACACCGAGTAAAGCAAATCCTTGGAGGAGCCAAGCAGAGAGTCTTAATGGAAGCAGGAGGGGGCTCAAGGGAGCTCAGGGGGCTCTATAGTTCCGGGGAGGCTCAGGTTGGCTGAAGGAGCTCTTTGGGGTTGGGTGGTGCCCAAGAAGGCTTGACAGGGGCTCATGGGGCTTCAGAAGGGAGTCGGTGGGGTTCGGGGGTCAGCTTGGGGAGGGATCATGGGCTTGGGGGCACTGGGGGGATCTCGACAGGGCAGGAGGGGCTCGGTGGGGCCTCAAAGGTGCTCAGCAGGGCTGGGAGGGCTCAGCGGGGGCCCGAGTGCTGGCTTAGGGAGGGCTCAGGGGTCGACTTGAAGGGAACTCAGGGGGGTTTGGTGGCGTTCGGCGGAACTGGAGGGCTCGGAGGTGGCTCGGGGGGCTTCGGTGGTCGGTAGGGCTGGGGGAGGCTCAGAGCTCAACTTAAGGGGAGCTGTTAAGGGAGCTAGGCTGGCTGTGGGAGGTGGCTCCCGGCTCGTCTCCACGCGCGGTACCCACCTCCTTACTGTCCGCCACTGGCACCCACTTGAATATCCGCAGGGACGTGTCGCCCACCGTAACCCATTTCTTCTCCCTGCGGGACACAACGGTGACGGGCCGGACCGGGCCTGAGGCACCATGGCAACAGACCCCGCCATCCCGCCACGCTCCGGTTGGCCCAGAGGAGCGTCAGTTCACCACGGCGCAGCCCTCTCCCCGCCCCCCGCACTGTGATTGGCTGGACCAAACACCCNGCGCACCCGGCCCCGCGCACGCGCCCTGCGTGGCCCGCCCGCGCGCTGCGCTTCTGCGTCACCACGCCCGACACGCCCCGGCTGCTGCGCCTGCGCAGAACTTACACGCTCCACAGAGGGCACGGAAACGACGCACAGGCGAGGCGACGGTGCACCGCCATCTTCCTTTGGGGCACGTCCCGCTGCACACCACCGTGAGATCACCCTGAGATCCCGGGCCGGGGGAATGCTGCACCGTTACAGCACTGCTCCGTTCCATGCAGCAGAATCCCCACCGTTTAGCATCAACATTGAGCTTTGGCAACTCTCTTGGGAAAAAAAAAAACAACCAACCAACCAAAAAACCTACTCCAAATCCACACAACTCCCGTTTCTAAGCTCAGAACTCGTAGGCATTGCCTTAGGAATCAATTTCATAGGATACTGATGATCTAAGCCCGGGGGGGAAACAACACAAGAGTATGACACTGGGAGACACCACTGTCCCCAACCCTGTCCCGCCCATCACAGAGCACGCAAGGAAGGACCCAGGCACTCTTTTATTACTGCTGTTCACAGTTATTAAAAAAAAACAACAAAACCATCCCCAAGGCAGAGCACAGTTGCCTCCTGCTGTACAGGTAGGTTAGTGCTTCTTGCCATAGATGGCAGCCAACGCTTTGCGAGCGCTGGAGATCTGCTGCTCCAGCCTCTCCTGCATGGCTTTGTTCCCAGTTTTTTTCAGCATGGCCTCCATCTCCTCCACCACGGCACGGTGCCCGGCAGTGTTGTGGAAGACACGGATAACACGGTCCCCACAGGACACGACATAGCGGCCAGTGGTATCAAACGCAAGGTCTGTGATACAGTGGCTGTGCACGCCAAGAAAACGCTCCTCTTCCTCGCCACGCCGTGTGTTGTATACCACAATGTCTGTGTTGCCCGCCACAGCGACCGTGCGGCTGTCAGGGGACAGGGCAATGCGGCATGGCTCCAGCACTGCACACTGCCCTGTCAGAAGCAGGTATGGGTCCTGCTGCTTCTTGTACTCCACATCTGTGTCCCAGAACTTCCAGGTGCCGTCCTTTGACACAGTTGCCATCCTGCAGCCAAGAGAGCACAGTGAGTGCTGAGTGCATGGAAAAAGGGTGGCACCTCTTACCCTGCCCTGCCCATGAACCAGGAATCCTCTGTGGGGAGAGATTTCTTGGGAAGGGTGAGTCTACGCACAGATACAGTCTGTGTTCTCTTTCCAAAGCAAAAAAGCCTACCACTAGACCAGGCTCTTCCAAGCCCCTTCCAACACAGGCTTGAACACTTTGAGGGATGGAGCAGCCACATCTTCTCTGGCCAACTTGTGCCAGGGCCTCACCACCCTCACAACCTAGTCTTTCTTCCTAATATCCCACCTAACCCAATCTCTTTCAGTCTGAAACCATTCCCCCTTATCTTGACACTCCATGCCCCTGTAAATAATCTCTCTCCCATCTTTCTTGTCAGTTCCCTTCCGCTCCTAGAAAGCCACAATTACATAACCTGAAGCCTTCTATTTTCCAGTCTGAGCAATTCCAATTCTCTCAGCCTTTCTTCATATCAGAGCTGCTCCATCCCTCATGTTGGTGTCTCCTCTAGACTCACTCCAGCAGCTCCAAGTCCTTCCTGTGCTGGGGAGCTGGAGGCAGCTCTGCAAGTGGGGTCTCACCTGAGTGGGGAGAGGGGCAGAAGTCCACTCTCCCTTGTCACCCACGCACTGTGGGATCAACCCAGGGGAGTTTCTGGGTTGGGTCATGTCCACCTCTCACTCACCAGCACCCCCAGGCTGCTCTCAGTCTGTTCATCCCCAGCTTGGATTGATACCGGGGTTGCCCTGATCTGTTGGGGTGGCCAGTCAGGAGTCTGATGGCTCTACCTGGATGCCACAACCTTCCCAGAGAGAGGTCCCGCAAG